>CAVNYN010201563.1:0-49991 GCA_963692815.1 Nyctanthes arbor-tristis
TTTCTTTGCTCACCGTAAGGATTTAGTCCAGATCTACCTCGATTCACCACCGGTCAGAGATAACTTCAAAATCAGCAACACCATAACCTTCGCCGAGGTTAACTCGTGATCGGCGCTGAAGAAATTAGGTCGAGAATGGCTATACCGGTGCTTTGAGAGGGTGGAAACGGAGAGCAGTTGGGAATAGTAAAGGCGTAGAAGAAACAATTAAAAAAAAAAAGAAAAACAGTAGAAGTGGAAGACAACAATGTGGAGACGGCACCGTTTTGGTCGAAATTGGACACTAAAACGATTTCAATTGCTACAGTAAAATTAGATTCACTCTTTTATATATGTTAGAAATACAAGCATGTTTATGTCTAGTTCTATATACGTTTTTCACTTTTTTTCCTTGATTCCTTAATTTCGTAACTTTCCTCTATGCAGTGGTGTGAACAACATTCTCATCTCCAGAATACTTTTTTTCACTTTTTTTTTTTGTTCGGAGTTTTCTATTTCATGCCATAATCTATGGTGATGGTGTGTGAATAATATGTGTTACAATAAGATACTTTGTTGGAGTTAGTTGTTTCTTTCATTGTTCTTGGTTGTTGTAGGGTTCTAGGGATTTAATGGATTTGGGTAAAATTTTTTATAATATTGGCTATGAGTGTTGGGCATTTTATTTACTTTTGTAGTAGTAAATTGATGTCTTTTGCTAGGAGACTAAAAAATTTTATGACATGTTTTATAGCTATATATGTTTTATATTCTTTGCAATGTTAAGCGAATGAGAATATAGGACAAATACTTCTCGCTATCATTAACATCGTCTATATAATTTTTTATCCTGTCCTTCTTTTTTTTTTTTTTGTAACCAATTACATGCATGTATTGTGACAGATTACACGCATGTAATGTAATAAACTACATGTGACAGATTACGCACACATGCAATCGAGTACGTACATATTGTGTAAAAGATTACGCGCACTGCAATTCCTTAAGTAATATAAAGTACACAACGTTAATCCAGCAAATAATGTTGACAATTGAAAATTACAAATATAAGATAAATTTAATTATAGTTTTGTACTGAAGATTAACAATTTAGACATTATGAAAGTACTTAGGATATCAACTCTTTAACTTAAACCATCTCTAATTTTTGCCTCTTTTGACTCTTTTTTCTCCAATGACATAGTACTTTGACATGATCTCCGGTTGTGCACATACTTGTCACACCTTCCTCCATTTTTTTCTCTATTGGTAACTAGTATCTTCTCCCATCCAGCCTTATTGGATGTCTTCTTAGAACCGGAGGTAATACTTTAATTGAAGCTACTTCCAGCTAATACAAGTACCTAATTACATGTAGCACATTACATTACATATTAGCATTCTAAAACATTTTGAAGTCTACTACAATAATATTAATGGACAAATACACCAATAAATATTTATTTTTATACCCCCAAACTATCTATTTTGAATCACTGTTTTTATTTCTCATAACTAAATATTAAAGGCACTCAATGTATCTTTATAAAAACGGCACTAAATGTATCTTAAAAAAAGGCACTAAATGTAACACATTGCAATACCAACGATACTTAATACATTTCGTAGAATTTACCAGTTACTTTCGTTTTTTCATTTAAAATCACGACAACAACAAAACATGTAATAAACTACAATACCAATGTACTATTTCATAATCAGTTTCACTCGCTATTTCATTTGTAATCAGTGATAGACATTATCCCTTTAAGCATTTTTTTCATAATAATTTTGGTTTCATTAAAACAGACATTAAATGCAATTATCTCGTCCATGCATTAGTAATCCATTTTTCACCTAAAACCATACAACATTGAGTAACAATTAACTCGTGAAATTCATGTGTCGTTATGAGGAAAAAATAAAAAATTGTTTGATGTAACTCTTTCAATAGTGACTACAATTGTATGATTAAATAAATATAATGAAAGTTAGCGACGATTAATTATTTTCTTTCTTCAATTGTTTTCGGTATTTTGCTTTGAAATATCTTCACTAACCGTTCTGGGTAGACATGGACACATCACATCACAATTTG
This sequence comes from Nyctanthes arbor-tristis, assembly GCA_963692815.1. Lineage (NCBI taxonomy): Eukaryota > Viridiplantae > Streptophyta > Magnoliopsida > Lamiales > Oleaceae > Nyctanthes > Nyctanthes arbor-tristis. Next base: position 2,078 of record CAVNYN010201563.1, read on the forward strand.
ATGAAGAATTTACAAGAAACTGAAGAGCCGGTGTAGATGGGGTACAAGTGCAGATTGGAACTGTCGTGAATGGAGATGTGAGAGAGAAATGTAGTTTCAAATATGGTAGGATTCTACTAATTTTCAGTCATTAATTAAATTGATTTTTTTAATATTTATTTGACGGTTTCTTTATTTGTAATATATTTTCTTTTCTTTTTTTTTTAATTAAAATTAAGGATGGAAGTATATTTGCAATTTTTTTATCTATAACTCGTATAAAGACCAAATTTGTCACAAAAAGTAGTATTTATCCAAATTTTTACAATTGTAACAAGTTATATGTAAATCCTGATAGAGTCTTCGGTAATACGGTCCTATATGTCCAGCGGTAGGAACATCCACTTACATTATGACAAATAGAGTTAAACCTCATTTAAATATTTTTTTTCTTTTCTCTCTCTTAATTTAATGAAAACAACTCATTTGTATTTATTTTAAATAAAATCAAATCTCAAATATCTATCTCTTTTTATTAAAGATCTCCAAATAAATTTTTTTTCTTAATTCTAACTTGCAAATCCCGTCAAAAAAATTCTAAGTTGGAAAATTAGAGATGAAACTTTTTTGTTAATGATTAATTTATTTAGATGTGGTTTTTTCCCTTTAAAAGTGCTAACTTATTTAAATGTTAATTAATCTAATTATATGAATAAATCTTTATGCATAATTAGTAGACACATCAATAATATATTAAATTATATTCTTTTAAAAAAATGCTTAATTGTTTAATCATTTGAGATTTTACAGTCAACATTTGAATTATTATTTTATTCATATATATAATGAAATTAACATAACATTAACATTAAATAAATTAGAATTAATAATATATATATATGTACAATCGACTAAATTTGCAACTTAGAATTAGTAAACAAAATGGTTTGAGGTTTTATTTAAAGTTAATTAGTACACTTGGTCTTTAAAAAAAAAAGATATTAATACATTTAGTGTTATTTAATTGGGTAGTTTTCATTAAATTAAGAGAGAGAAAATAACAATATATATAAGTGAAATTTAATTCCACTTATCATATAATTAATAGACTGTCGTACCACTAGATATATACGACCGTCCTACTGAAGACTCTCTCGTAAACCCTCCCCCAAAAATATATATATATATATATATATATACACTAGGGGTCGTAGGTGCGTTGCGCGTGTAGATAACTTCCTGCCGTACTTATTTTTTCATAGTTTAAAAATAAAGATTTTTGATACCCGGATTGCAATAAAATATGCTATAAATGAAAAGTTTCAAAAATAAATCGGACCATCCTACAGGGTCACCTAATCAACATAAACATATAATAGTGTGTATATATATACACATATAATCACATATACCAGTTTTCACAAAAACATACTCGTGTGTGTGTGTATATACACATACAGACACACATGGTTAGAGAGTAATATTTACTTACTCACTATAGGCGGGATTATACCGCCAACTTCTGACATGTCATACATATAGCCGACACACATGGTGGCTATATGTGTGCCACGTTTGACTATGTCACCGTCATATCAGAAATGAGCGGTGTCACCCCGCCCAAAGTGGGCGGGTGGACAAAATTACATGATTAGAGTCTAAATTGCATAGAAGACATACATAAATTATATACCTTTAAAAATACTAACTAATCTACCCGTACATTACACGGGAAACACATATACATATCTAAGAGCTTATTTGAAATACTTATTTTTTTCCATTATAATTTCACATACCACTAATTTGACTGTTGATTTGATAACTGCTCAACAATCATCATACATTTCAAATTTCAATTAAATCTCTATAACTCATTTCAACTCATTATAATTTCCAATTATAATTTGACCTCATAATAAGAATCAAACAAGCTCTAAAATAAATTAAAGCAAACAATTAATTAAACGATAAAAAATAAAAGTGATATACATTAATCAACCAGATCACTCGAACTAAAAATTAACTAAAAGAAAAATATGTGCAACTGTTTTCAAAATTGATATTCTATATCAATTGATTGATTGCTAGCAAATATATGTGTACAATATATATATGCACACACACAAATATATATAGCTGCTTGTATACGTGACCAATTAGGCGGTTTGAAGATTGCTTTGATTATTTAAATATAAAAATGAGATAATTACAAATTTGATTGCTACACTTACCCAGTTAAACGCAAAAAAAGAGATAATTAACAACATTCTGAAAATTTGAAAAAAAAATTAAGGTGAGCAACTAAATAAATTATTAAAAATTACTGTACAAAATTAAAAAATTAACTCACAACTTAGTTAATATTATCCGATTATTATTAAGGTGAACGAAAATAAAAATAGAAAAATAAATGAGACATCACCTACAACAGCTTGACATTATCATGATATCAGATTCCCAATTCCCTTAAGATGTCAGTTTTAGGTGGGAAAAATAAACTTACCACTTATTTAGTACTATAAATATATAAAAATTATTATTATAGTGAACGAAAATAAAAATAAAAAAATAAATTAGATATCAGCGATACCAGTTTGACATCATCATGATATCAGATTCTCAATTCCCTCATGATGCCAGTTTTATGCGGAACAAATTAACATACCACGTTGTTAATATTATAAATATATAAATTATTATTAGGATGAACAAAAATAAAAATAGAAAAATAAATGAGATATCATCGACACCAGTTTGACATCATCTTGACATTAGATTCTAAATTCCCTTAGGATGCCAGTTTTATGTAGGAAACATTAACCCACTAATTAGCTAGTATTATAAATATATAGATTATTATTAGAGTAAACGAAAATAAAAACAGAAAAATAAATGAGATATCAGCGACACCAAATTAACATCATCATGATATCAGATTCTCAATTCCCTTAGGATGTCAGTTTTAAGCGGGAAAAATTAACTCATTATTTAGTTAGTATTATAAATATATAGATTATTATTATGGTGAACGAAAATAAAAACAAAAAAAAATGAATGAGACATCAGCGACACTAGTTTGACATTATCATGATATCAGATTCTCAATTCCCTTAGGATGCCAATTTTTGGTGGGAAAAATTAACTCACCACTTAATTAGTACTATAAATATATAGATTATTATTATGATGAATGAAAATAAAAATAGAAAAATAAATCAGATATCAGCGATAGCAGCTTAACATCATCATGATATCAGATTCTCAATTCCTTTAGAATGTCAATTTTAAGCAGGAAAAAATAACCTACCACTTAGTTAATATTATAAATATATAGATTATTATTATGGTGGATGAAAATAAAAACAGAAAAATAAATAACCTACTAATTTGACATCATCGTGATATCAGATTCCCAATTCCCTTATGATACTAGTTTTAGACAGGGAAAATTAACTCATCCTTTGTTAGTATTATAAATATATATATATATTATGGTGAATGAAAATAAAAACAGAAAAATAAATGAGGCATCAACGACACTAGCTTGACATAATCATGAAATCAGATTCTCAATTCTCTGAGCATGCCAGTTTTAAACAGAAAAAATCTACCCACTACTTAATTAGTATTATAAATATATACGAAATACATAGATTTCAGCTAAATTCCATACAAGAAGAATCTTAAAAGACTTTAGATGGCAAAGCTTCAGGGGTCAAATGACAATAAATTGTAGAAGAAATGAACCCTCAGCCAGAAGAGAATAATTTATCATCGTTTTGGAGAATTATAAAGAAAGTTGAATATATAATTAGTTAGACAATCTTGTAGGCCTTATCTCGCAAAGAAGTGGATTTCACTTATTATTATTATTGTTATTATTATTATTTTATTTCTTTTTTTTTAAGAGGAGTATTTCGACTCCAAAACTAACAAGTGGATTTCATGAATATTGCCAAGGTAGCTCAAGCAATGCCTTGTCCTTGCCTCAAGGAAAACCTACACCAAACATTTCTCAAAATATAATTTCACCAAATCTAATTTCCTTGTCATCTTAATAAACTACCACTTCAAGTATAGATACGTAAAAATGATTTGGTCTCCAATCCAAAATGGTCAAGGGCGCAACTTTTCAACAATTAATACCATTTTAAGGGGTGTTAACTTGAAGATATGTTCTATAAATTTATTTTGCAAAGTAATTAGCAGATGTCATTATGTCAAATACAATACATGAGCACCAAACACCACATGCATTTTGTAGTTCCTTTCTAAATGTAACAAAATGGAAACCATTACAAGATCTTTGTTATTAGAGTAGAATAAGTAAGAAGCAATAACCCACTCCCCCCATACCCACCCAAAACCAAAATAATAATAATAAATAAATAAATAAGAGGACAAGTTCTTATAAGTAACCTTTCTGTCTTTTTTCCTGAAATATAATTTTTTCCATAAATTACAGTGAAAGTTTGATTAGTTTAATAAGTGTACTTATTTACTATCTTAAACATTAAAAGCATATCTCCACAAAACTTCCATCAACTTAATAGCTTAGCAAAACTGGAATGTACAACCTAGATAATGTACAAATCATTGTGATGCGCTCTTCTCCCTTGTCATTAACTATAGAATTTGACTCTTCCAATTCTTCTCAGCTGCAGGACTTCATTCTATTTGAAATAAATACATAGTTGCTTTTTAGTTATCTAGGGGATTAAAAAAATGAAAAAGAAAAAGAAAGAAATTGATTGACTTCATTTTAAGACAGAAGAGGAACAACATTAGCAGTTTCTTGTTATAAGCCTGGAGGTTCTTTTCATTATCTATCCATCATAAAAGGACATGTTCATTTTTTAAATCTTATCTTCAATCTACCCCCTAGCCTCACGATCAAATTCTTGTATTTGGTCGGCACTTGCATTAACAATTTCACATCTTAATATTAGAAATCGCTTTAAACATAAACTAGTGTCTCAGTTCTCTAGATGAATTCCCACATAAACCAGCTCTCTGCACAAACTCTCAAATGGACTTCAAAGTTAATTCATATCCAACACCGTGAGTATATCACTTCTATAACACCGTGAGTATGTCACTTCTACAACGTCCCAGATAAATATAGATTAAAGATTTATATGTCAATAAGACATAGTCACAACAATATTAACAACTTAATTATCATGATAACATCATATTTCAGTAGTAACTTTCAATTCACCAAATTTATGTAGGTGATAAACAAGAGGCACTACAAAAATATTTCGAGATTTAGAGTACTCCATGAAGAGAAAAACAACAAGGTTGTTTGGGAGGTTATTTTGATAGCTATTTTGTTGTATTAAGACCACATTTACTAAAATGTGAAAAGCAATGGGTAGTTTACTCTTAATCGGTTACTGTAAAGAAAAAGAAAAAATGAGATGTCAAAATACACAAGTTAGAACTGAAAACAATGGTAATAAGGAAATCAAAATAAAAGGAGAACAAAATGATGAATATTACTTGTACATAATAATCTTCTTTAACTGCTCGTATTGTTATCCACAAATCCTTCATTTACTTCAAAAATTCAAAACTTGAGTTACAGTAAGGAAGAAGACAATCAGAAAGCACAATTTCATGACATACAACAAATCTCTGCGCCGATTTATCGAATTAGGGCTTGTAAATTCTTCAAGAAAATTAACCATGACTTAATACACACATATATCAATGAAGGAGGTAATAACTCTCTGCTCAATCCTTGGAAATCTATACCAACAATCGTATAATTGCAGATCGAAGGAACTTACCATGTGCGAATTTCCGAAAAAAATTTCCAACCTAATTGTGACATCTTCAAAGGAACGAACTAAAAACAACTTGAAACTAAAGGGAAAAAAAGATCAACACAAAAGAAAAGCTAAGGTCAAAGTAAAAAAGAAGTGAAAGTTTAGTGGAGAAGAAAATTCCGGGAAAGAAAGAACGAGAGAGAAGGGAACAACATTGGGCAAGAGAAGCCTTCAGCGAATGTCTTATTCTCACGATATATATCAAGGGTCAAATGGGAAAGAAAAATTGAACCATGAAAACGACGCTGTTTAAGAGCTTAAATGCTGAAAATGACATCGTTTGAAATACTATTCTAGAAAACAGTAGCCGAGTTCGTTCTTTTATATAGTAGGATATATATATATATAATGAGACGAGCGGATAAATTGGCCCAAGCCCTAAAAGGTTTTACCGCACAAGTTAGGCCATCGTCCAGCGACTTAGTTAGCATATTTATTTAGGGTAAATTTCACATATCGTCCCCAACCTTTGCACTTAGAATCACTTAGGTCCCTAATCTTTTTTTTAACTCGTTGGGTCCTCAACCTTTCATAAATGCTCGCAAAAGGTTCCTATTGACGGAATTCATCCAAAATTCCGTTAAGTGGTTGACAAAATTACCTTTATACCCTTATCCTCTAAATTTAAAAAATTTAAAATCAAAAAAATTTAAAAACAAAAAGAAAAAAAAATTGAAGGGGGATCTTTCACTGCCGTTTCCGACAGTGAACTTCACTGCTGGAATGGTAGCTCTTGACTGCGGGAAACGGCAGTGTTTACTGCCATTCCGGCAGCTCACAATCCTATTGTTCTGCCATTTCTGGTAAAAAATTGGGGGGGGGGAGCTCCCCCCATTTTCCTGCCCAAAAATGACACCCAGAATGCCGGAATGGCAGAACAATTGGGCAGGAAAATAGGGGGGAACTTCCCCCATTGTGAGCTGCCGGAATGGCAGCATACACTACTATTCTTAGTAGTCAAGAGCTGCCGTACCCGCAGTGAAGTTCCGCCAGTGAAACCCCCCTTTTAATATTTTTTCTTTTTGTTTTTAAATTATTATTTTTTAATTTAGAGGATAAGTGTATAAAGGTAATTTTATCAACCACTTAACGGAATTTTGGATGAATTCTCTATAGGTACTTTTTGCTCTTATTTATGAAAGATTAAGGACTCAACACGCTAAAGAAAAAGATTAAAAATCCAGACGATTCTAAGTGTAAAAATTGAGGACGATATGTGAAATTTACCCATTTATTTATACGTGTAACAGAAGAAATTGAAGACAAATTTTGGTCGGTTTTCACTTTGAAAATGCTAGCTTACAAAGAATTCTGTCAATTCCATTATAACCCACAGTGAAACGTAATTGTGGCTAGAAAATCATGACAAAGACTCAAAGAGGGCCCCCAGGTGGCTGGTTGCACCTAATCTACCATAGGCGTGCATCCCGTTGTTTAGAGGGGGTTAAGAGAGTTGTCTAAGAATCTCCCCTCATGACGGGAGATCATTTTACTAATTTGAGTTTGGGATCAATTTTGGTCTTTGGGAGTCGGATGTGGGTGATCGGGGAGAGGTCGAGTAAGGTAAAGATAGAAATTGTGTTAATCGGATTATTGTAGAAAAATAATTGTGATCATACAGTTGACTAAGACTAATCCTTGTGCAAATAAAGTAGACTGATGATGTGCCACATTAAAATGGAATTGTGATTTGTGGACAATACATTGTGCCCTTGTTGATGAATAGACTCGAGTAGGCACATATTCTGTAGAGTCCATTAGATACTATGTATAGTATTTAATAGGTTACGTGGCATGATTCCATTGAATACGTTAGGAGATGAGTCCCCAAAGGAATTCACTGGACACAATAAGATGTGTCCAATGAGATCCTACCACATAATCCACTGGACACAATAAGATGAGGTCCAATGAACTCTATAGAAAAACCGGTCAAGTGGGTAAGTTGTAGCATACTTTGTTTCTGCTTTTCTAGAGACTACTTTTTGTTGAACAAAAATTTATATGGATATATCATCAAAAAAATTTTATGATCTCAATTATTAACTTATGATGTGACAGTTATTGATACTAATATAAAAAAATAAAGAGAAGTGTTGCCAACACCTATGTGGTCTGATGACACTCTTATTGGTTTTTAAACTATTGGTCAAACTCAATTCATTTCTCGTAGAATCCCTTTGTAATATATATATATATATATATGAGAGAGAGAGAGAGAGATATTGCTATTTTATTTTATCACATCATGATTCTGATTCCATTATAAAACTAGCAATGTTCTAGTTTTATGAATTGTTTGTACATAACTTTCTAGCAAATTTTCTAAGGTGATTGATCAGACTCTAAAAATAGAGTCTGATCACTCACGTGTATTACTCTCCCCATCTCACAAAGATAGGTATTTTCACACAGATTAAGAATCGGTAGGTAACATGGTTGTAACATTTAATTTTATGTGTATTTTTCCATTTTAACCCTTATATACAATTAATAATTTAGAATTAATACTAGTGACCAAAGTATGATTAAAATTGAAATGAATACAATCATTCAAATTGTGTCTATTAAAACCATGTGAACGCTTTAAATATTACACCTAAAATTTGATTAATCATTTTCCCTTAAAATTTGTTACCTAGGTATTTTAAGTTGTTAACTAACTAAAGGCAGACATGGAAATAAAAAATTAAACACAAGCCCAATATAGTAATTAGACTATCTTTTTTAGACGGACAAAAATGGAATACTAGACTATTTTTTTGGATGGAGGGAGCATTATAAAATTGAATATTATCAAGTTATTATCATGTTGTCCAACTTTCCCTAAGAAGGCTTTATGTAGAAGTTATATTTTTACTTGACGCATATATTGAAAATAACTCAATTATTCAGAGTACTAAAAAGGAATTTCTTAAAAATTTAACAATTAGAAATCGTTTTGGGAGGTCGAGCTGTTTAAAGCTCACGAATTCAGACTCCTAAATATTTAACAATCTTGTTCGGTATGTTGAATATTTGTTTGTTTATGACTTCACTTGCGCCCTTGAATTTTAGTTGGTTATGTTCGCATCGTCAATTTTCTAATTACCCATAAATTGATATTGATATACTTAATTAACTGTATATATTTAAAAGAGTTTTGATAGCATGTGAAATGGTAAATACTGCCATACTTTTATATATTTATTATTATTATTTTTGGCATAATATTTTTTTTTAAGAAAAGAAAAGTATAAAATAAAACCTTTACAAAAATAAATAAATAAAAGAAAGTCAAAAAGTACATTACAAAAGTATTTTTAATAGAGAGAAGTCATACCTTAACGGCATTTCACGCAAAGCCACACTATCAACAAACGAACTACCTCTGTTTCCTCTGTCTGTTCCCTCCCTTCCTGAAAGCTACTTCAATTTCACTTCCTTCCTTACGCCTACCCACCCACCCACCCACAAACCCAATCTTCAACTTCTACACACTTCCTTACATGTATGTCGGATAAAAATTTGTCAAGGATTCCGGTGGACCGGAGAGCAAATATAGTACCCAAGCCACCACAGCCTCAGGAGGCCACTCGTGGTAGAAGTAGGCAACCGAATGGGGTTAGAATTCTACAGAAATGGAAGTCGCTGCCGGAATTGAGGGGTGGTCCGGGTGGAGACGGTAATCGGAGTGAGAAGTCAGTGGCGGTGGAGGCGGAGGGGGTTGGCTTTCTTTATCGGCCGGGGACATGTATGGATGCATTCGCGCCTGGGGAAATTCTGCTGCCTCGATCTCCGCAGAAACGTTCCGAGGTAAGTGGAACACAAAATTCATTAATTGTTAAAATTTGTATTGATTTCTCCCATTTGATTGATTCATTGCATTGAAAACTATTCATTACGGTGGTTAATGGTTATGATGATTCTGAACTTTCTCCAATTGAAGAACTAATGAAATTTCTACTGAAACACTAGCTATCTGCAAGTTCTCGGATGAACTTTACTAAATGAGATTTATACAATATTTCGGTCTTGTATTTCTGGTAATGACAAAGCCATAGGTGTAATTCACTAATTCCCATACCGGATCCTTTAATAAGCGGTTTCTCACGTTTTGACGCGTGTTTTTGCAACAATTCTAGCACGACACTAGACCATTTTGTGTTTCATGCTCTTAAAACTGTAAGACCCATCACCCATGACGCCAAGGTCTAGGATTGATTCTTGAGGACACGATTTCCTTAACATGAGAGTGTGGGCGACGAAAAAGACACGTCAACATCATTTATTTTGTATTAATAAGGGAAGGTTCTGGTGAATTTGTTTCTCAGTATTTTTTGTTTTTTTGTTGATTATTATTAATGGCTGCAAACATCATTCCTATTTATACTATATATAAACTATCATGACTGCGCTGCCATGATATGTAACATCCATAAGAATTGTGATGTATAGGGGTACAATAAAGATGCCAAGGTTGTGGTGAATGTAACTGTGGAGTCAAGTCCTGGACCTATTCGAACAATGCTCAAATTAGGATCGAGCGTGGACGATATTATAAAGGCTGTGGTTAACAAGTACAATGAAGAAGGTCGCAGTCCGTGTCTTGATGCTGCTTCAACATTTGAATTACACCCTTCCTACTTTAGTGTCCAAAGTGAGTTTTAAATCTTGTACATGTTGAATTGGCCTATCTTTGACAAGTTACTGATTCAACAACTAGATATTTCTAGTTGAAGCTTCCCCTTCCTGAGATGTCACTTTTTGCAAATGTACATGCCTTAAAAACATAGGTATCAGTTTCCTTGATGGGCTCTAGCTCAATGTATAGATCAAGTTTTTGTGTGTAATAAACCTAATCAAGCACTTTATGTTTCTCTAGAATGTAATAAAGTATCAGATGTCCCTAATTATAGACATCTGTTGATTATTTGGGTACACGGTGATGAATCGACTTAATTTGGGTAGAAGAGGTGGCTTTCTCATTACATGTGAAAATGATTATTACTTTAAAGATTACTTTCATGTGAGAATTTGAAAAGAGAAAGGGATTATTTCTTTATAATTTCAGTATAACAATGTCCCGGAAAAGACATTAGACTTCTCTGGTGTTGAGTGTTTTTACATTATACTAACTTTTGTGGTTTTACTGATTTATTATGTCTTGTGATGTTAGTTGTTAAAACTCTTTTATAGGCTTGAGCAAATCGGACGCAATTGGCGATGTTGGCAGCAGAAGTTTTTATCTTCGAACATGTAGCAGTAAAAGTGAAGACAAGAACATTTCAAACTATTCGAGCAATAAGGACATTTTGCCAAGAGATCCAACAGGTCGTTCAGCTGCGACGTATCTGCATTCCATTTTAGGTTTTATGGAAACGAAGATTAAGAACATCATAGAAAGGACGATAAAGGTTTGGAAAATTATGTGCTGCATGCAATGAACTGCATACAGTGGGCTGTAATTTTCTTATATCTTTTACTTGAAGTTAAAAACCTGCCCTGATCAGCATTTGATGTCGGGAAAAATTTTGGTCCTGTGATGGCACGATGTATCTGTTCAGAGTGCAGCTCCAATGTATTGGCGAGGCTGGACGTACATGTACAAATGTACAATGATATAGTTAGAAACTAGAACTCGACTTCTCAACTTCTTTCAAGGTTGTATAGATGATGATTATCTTAAAAAGCAACTCACAATAGAAAGATAACGTTCCATTTTATTTGTGAAATTCTTTCTTGTTAACATAAGTCATTCCTCTTATTGCAAAATTGTTAATATATTTTTTGAAAATAGGTGGTTGAAATTTGTTTTTTATGAGTGAGTTCTATATAGATGTGATTGATTAGATTAAATTTTAATTTTAAATAAAATGAGTTTGTGGACATGCTAGTACATATGTTTGATTATTTTTTATGCAAGCCAACGTGGCAGTCCAAATCATGTTAAACTTGGGCCCCATTGAACAAGTCACGAGGACACGAGCCCACCCTACCCCATTGAACAAGTCATTATGGAAATTATTTCCTCTTTATTCCATTAATTAATAGAGGATTAAAATGTTGCCGGCTAACATAGGTAACGTACAACATTATTCCACTCTCCCAAAGGCTGGACGTTACTAACCTAATAATCAAATGGGACGACTTCTATGCACTATAATTTACCTTGAATCTTGATGCGACTTGTTGAACAACAATTTTGAAATAGTTTGTTATACAACCAACTCTATGACGTGACAAAAGTTGAGAATTTTTAACGCAAACAGGTGTTGCTCTTTCATTCGATCACTATGAGGAATAATGCTAGAATAAGGTGGGTATTGCTTCTAGCATTACGCATAAAGAATTGGCTAATTCAACTCTAATAGTTTTATTTATATCAGATTATCACTCAACTTTACAAAATTGTAAGACCCACTTATATGTTGTTATACAAACTAGTATCACACATGTGTGTTACACGGGAAAACAATTTGAAAATGGTTAAAAAACATATTGACAGAAATAGTTTTTCCTAAAATCCAGTATCATATAATAAATAATAATAAAAGAGTTAATATTATAGAAAACTTTCATATCATCAAAAATTTAAATAAATACTAATATTCAATTAGTTTGAGTAGAATAATTAGTCTGTTTGTATAAGTGTGGTCAAAATAAAGAAAACAAATTCAAAATGTCAAATTAAATAAAAATCCAAAACTAATTTACACGCCAAACTTCTATTTAGGAATGAGAAAGAAATAAATTATTACGTCATATAGTGTTCCGTAGCTAACTCTTTAATTTTTAATAGCATAGCATCAAGAGGGGAACAAAAACAAAAGTCATAAATTGAATTTAGGAAGGTTTGAAAATTATGTATAATTACACATATTCCTTCTCTAATAATTCTATTGTTATCATTAAAATTGTCTAAAATTCCTATATAAACACAAGTAATATATAAAACGGAGAAGAAAAGGAAAAAGAAGGTATTAGAAAGTAGATAAGGCCGAGAAAACATTTTTGACAACTTAATTCCCTTTATATATATATATATATATATATATATATAAGAGTGGGCAACACCTAATAAATATTTGGAAAACCAAAAAAAGGGAGAAGAAAAGGAAAGGAAAAAAAGGCAATTTGATGTAATTAGAAAGTGAAAAATAGTGGGAAAATATTTTTGGCAACTTAGTTCCCTTTATATATACTAGCACAATACCCGTGCGATGCACGGGAAGAGCAACATCCAAAAATATATATAATAATAAGTTATATAATGAATTGGCAACATATTTACATTAATTATATATAAATATAATTTTTTTTAGATCTCCAAATTGAAAGTAATTTTAATTGCTTATATATATACATATATATATATATATATATTACCTACATAAATTACTGCTGTTCCACTTGATTGAACTATAGCATTATCTGATGCTGAGCAGGTGGCATGGTAAGAAACAATCCAACTAAGAAACTTTAGTGGAGTGAAACACGGTTCACATAAAAAAGGGAATATGACCTTCCTTTTATAAAAATCGAGGTAGTATAAAATTTAATGAATTTATAGAAAGAAGGAAAATTTTCATATATATTAGTCAATCGCTCCAAAGTAAATAATAATATAGTAATAATAATTAATATAATGGGATTGACAGTTTAAATGAATTTTAAACTTTTGGCCATTAGACTTTATTAGCTTAATTGAGGATCGATTATTACATTTTTACTATTTATTATTCGTCATGAATGTAGAGTTGCATAATTAATGTTGTGATGGACTTTTTTTAATTATTTCTAGACGATGCAAGTGTAAATTAGAAATAAAAATACTCACTCTGTCTCAAATATATAGGCCACCTTACTTCTTTATGTAGATTAAGAATTATATTAGAAACATAGATTTTACAACATGTGTTCCTAATTTACCCAATTTAATGAATATAATTTAGAATTGATAGTTTTAACTTATAAATATATTAAATAAAGGTAAATCAGTAAAATAATACACATTAAACCTCTTAACAAAGAAATAGGACTATATATTTAAGATATCTTAAAAAGGAATAGTGTACTATATATTTGAGAAAGAGGGAGCATATGTTGATATATTAGATAAAAGTTTTATATTAAACTCTCACAGGTATTTCTTTATGCACAAAAAGCAATGATTAATAACTATTTATTAAATTATGAAATTTTTAGAGTTGTTCGAATTGTGGTGCAACGACTACAGAAGGTGAGGTTCAAACAACATATATCCCTCCACTAATTTCTTTCCCTTCCCATATTTCCTCTTGTATCCAAAAAAAAAAAAGGAAGGAAAAAAAAGAAGAGAAAAAAAAAATTTAGAAATATAAAAGTATGCCAACGGACCAACTTTTAGTGTAAATTAACGAACAAAATTTTGACATTAAAAATTATCATGTGTGTATTACTTCATGCACTGAAAGAAAGGTACTTGATTGATTTATCGTGCACAATTAATCATACGACATTAAAAAAAAAAAGTAATTTTCCTGTATAAATGTCCTTTGGCATCTGAATATGATACGTAAGTCTTGACATGAGACATAGTTAATATACAATATTTTATAACTCAACCAAAAAGTTGCTATACTGAGCAAATTGTTGACCCATAGTTATTTTAAGTATAATAAATTATAATCATCTCAAAACTTATAAACTATATACCAATATAAAAACTAACGAAATAAATAAACGATGTCTTGATAATTAAAATAACAAAATGTCAAATCCCTCAATTAAAAGCATGGGTTAAAGTTATGTTACTAAATCAATATGTCGGAAGCGTTACGATTTCTTGTTATAACTCTTGTCAAAATCGAGGGGCACGACTTGTCAATCAATTCTCTTTCAATCATTAGATGAGGTAGTGTTGTTTGTCATTTTTTAATTAGTTTAAAGTTGTAGTATTTGTATAGAAGAACATGACACACGATAAATAAAAGTTACTTTATATATAATAGAACACAAGCTTGGGAAACCCTTATATGTGAAAATAGGATTCCCAATCTTGTATCAAAACTTTCCCTATAAGCCAAGTTTTATTTAGTCATATCAGTTTCCATACACATACCTTACTCTCATCATTAACTAATACTTAATTAAATAAGAAACATTGGCCTATCCCTCATAATCTTGTCATGGTGTAAAAGATTGAGGGAAAAGACACAAAATATCTCAAACTCATATGAGGTTCCCAAATACATTACAAACATGAGATCATCCTCATAATAAGCCCAAAGATCTATCTCTATCACATGCATAACTTGGCTCGTGTCGTGTGACAACCTCCATTCTTCGGCTTTTCTCTCAACGATCCTTTGGTGGATCATCTATAAAAGAGTAATCACATACAAGGTGAGTATAAAATACCCCGTGAGTAATATATTATTTTGGTTTACCAAAAGTTTATAGAAATCATTTCATGCTATAATCTCAAGAACAGTAAAATGCACAAACCTTTTTGAATACATTATAGGGCCCAAAATACTAGAAGTTCTTACTACCCATGGCACCTCGTTGCCTTTCAAGTACCAATATGGTAATGGCAACACAATAGATTCATAACAACTTCCGGTTAGCTTTTACCGGATTTCCAAACTTTCATTAATCCATAACAATTAATATGGATCAAATCAAAGCAACCAATACAAAATAGGTAGAGAGACTCTAGCACTTCTTATGCAATAAATCATTTTAACAATAACCAAAACACATACCTTTTATTGAAACTTATGTATGTAAATAAATCAAAATAATGAATTACTCACATAGTATTTTATACTTACCTTGTATGTGATTACTCTTTTATAGATGATCTACCGAAGGATCGTGGAGAGAAAGGCCGAAGAAAGGAGGTTGTCACACTACGCGAGCCAAGTTATGCATGTGATAGAGATAGATCTTTGGGCTTATTATGAGGATGATCCCATGTTTGTAATGTATTTGGGAACCTCATATGAGTTTGAGATATTTTGTGTCTTTTCCCTCAATCTTTTGCACGATGATAAGATTATGAGGGATATTCCGATCTTCTTGTTTAATTAAGTATTAGTTAATGATGAGAGTAAGGTATGTGCATGGAAACTGATATGACTAAATAAAACTTGGCTTATAGGGAAAGTTTTATTACAAGATTGGGAATCCTATTTTCACATGTACGGGTTTCCCAAGCTTGTGTTTGGTTATATATAAAGTGACTTTTATTTATCGTGTGTCATGTTCTTCTATACAAATACTACAACTTTAAACTAATTAAAAAATGACAAACAACACTACCTCATCTAATGAATGAAAGAGAATTGATTGACAAGTCATGCCCCTCGATTTTAACAAGAGTTGTAACAAGAAATTGTAACGCTTCCGACATATTGATTTAGTAACATAACTTTAACCCATACTTTTAATTGAGGGGTTTGACAAGAGTGGTATCAGAGAGAATTTTCATGATTGAGTTATTCTTGAGAATAACAAAAAACAAAGCTTAGTATCAGTATCAAGTGATGGGTTAACAAATTTAAGGTCTCAAAATTAAGGGTTTACTAGTACCAACAAAAAGAAATGTCTTCAAATTCAAGTACAAGGTAACAAGATTATTATTGACGAATAGAACGCAATGAGTTTATTAAGAGTATATAGAGCAAAAGGAATAATGCTAATCAATTATAAGTAAAAGTGTCATATTCAAGGAAATACAATTTTTTAGGTAAGAAATACAAACAAGTGTTGGGTCTAGCAAAAGAACATTTGAGCGACTCAAATAGTTTACCTGGATAGATTAGATATAGTCTTTTCAGACAAGAACTGAAAAGATATTACTTCAAGAGCTTTTTCCTTGAAAATTCGGAGGTTCAAAATTGTGTCGAGAAGAAATCATGTTCAGTAAGGTAAATTCATGGTTTAAAGAGCATTGGGAATATTGTCTACAGAAAGTGTTTCAAGATACATTGAAACAACATGCAAAGGTCTGTTGGAACACAACAATGAAGGAAGCAATGGCCAAATTAAAGGGCATTATAAGGAGCAATATTTCATACTTCAAAATGTAGGCATATTTGTATACTTCCTTGGAGTACTCAGATTTGACAAATCAAATTTCTCAATTTGAAAAGCATTGTTAATCTCAAGAGTTCCTCAATAGTTCGACGAATTGTGTGATGGATGGTGATTCTTGATAATTTAAGGGGCTGAATCGCATTCAAAAGAAGTCAGATTCGGCAAAACAAGAGCAAGTGTTTCAGTATACATTGAAATGATATGCAAAGATTTATTGGACATAACTACGAGAGAGACAATTGATCAAATCAAAGGGTATATATTGAGCAATCTTTCATTATTCGAGTTTAAGCAAGCTTATATTTTGCCTTAGAGTATTTATTAATCAATAAAAATCACTGGTCAAATAATAATTCGAACGAAGTTGGGAAATTGAATACAAACCTCTTGTCATGTCCTTGCCACATTTACTTTCCAAATATTAAATCAAGAGATCAAAATAGGATTAAAATTTATCATGGTTCTCAACCACTTTCTATATGTATCATTATTTTTAGGAACACTTAGTCTAATAATTCAAAACAATTCTATCAATCCATTAGTCAAGACAATTTCATCAAAATTTGTTTCATCAGTTCATTGTCAATCAAGTTCTTAACAAGTACTTTCGTTAAATCTTTTGAATAAATCTCAAAAAATGAAACTTATAATGTTCATAAAATAGACATCCATTTATTTCTCTATTTGCCCAAAATAGTACTTTAGTAAGTTGATCAAAATGGAAAAATTTTCAACCATTATATTCAATGACAAAATTTGGTGCTTATGTTGGCGGTTTTTATTAAAAATAGCACAAGAAAATATTAGTACAAAATTCAAAAGTCAAGTTTGAACAAGAAAAAGTAAAAATAGAGGAATTTTCACGGGATGTTACACAAAATCTCAAAATCATTATGTCGTGTAACACATAACGAATTAATAAACAATCATCTTCATTTTCCTCATTAGCCGCAAAGGGGAGGAAAAATACAATCACTTTGTACAACATAAAACGATAAAACAGAAAGGTACCCATTTATAACTTAAATATCTTGAATTTTCATGCAGCTACCATTGCGATTCTGCACCTCATATCTGCATTCTTCACTTTGAAAACTTTTCAAGTTTCTAAAAAAAGAAATGAAATATTATAAGAAAATAAGAAAAACAACGTAAGACAATTTTAGTTTTGGTAAGTCAGCATAGTTTATACTACTAATCAAACAAAGTTAAATTGAATTTTAGGAGATTACCACAAAGTTAAATTGATACCGCAAATCACCGTGAAATGGTAGAACCTCATTTTACAGAGGAAAAAAAGAATTATCGACGTTGAATTCGCATTACATATTACCCACTGCTGGAAATAGAAAGGTCGAGGCGAGGCACAAATTTGTTTAGAAAGAAATAAGAATTTTGCTGAAACAATAAAAAATAAATAAATGATTTCATAGATAATGTTTCGCTCGAAAGGAAAAGTTGCAGGGAAGAAGGATTCTGCTGAGAAAGTGATAAGAATGCGGCTAAAATGAAGGAAAAAATAAATAGAAAAAGTTAAAAGGTCTACCACGAAAGTTTGACCGCGAGTTCTACCACAAGAAAATGAGCGGGAAAAAAAAGACCCCCACTTAAGTGCTTTTATATGTTAATAGATAATAATATATATATATATATATATATATATATAAGAGTAGGCAACACCTAATAAATATTCAGAAAACCAAAAAAAACGAAAGAACAAAAAAGAAATGGAAAAAGAAGGTAATTTAATGGAATTAGAAAGTAAAAAAAAGTGGGAAAACATTTTTGGCAATTTAGTTCCCTTCATATATACTAGTTGTATACCCGTGTGTTGCACGTAATAGAATAATTGGCAAAAAATACATAGTAATCTAAAAAACAAAGTAATCATAATTTTATCACGTAATACTAACTCATATACATATATTACCAATATACATAAATATAATCAAATTGCAAAGTACAATATTTTCACTTGGTGCAAAGCTAATTAAATTAATTGTTATTCATAGAACAATACTATTAAGTAATAAAAATACGAATGAGGAATTTTCACAAAATATATTTCATGTAGAGTATGGAAACTAAGAACCCATGGAAGTGAGAGGAGACAAAATTTATACAACCCCATAATTACCTTGCACCCACGTCCTTATTCAATAAGATGTGGATGATATTCATTTATTCGAATGAATTGTTTTCCACATTCATTCTCTATTATATATTTTTAGAAAAATTATTTTTTGCATTTTCTCATCACTATTAACTAAATTTACTCTAAAAAATCTAAAATACACAGTCTCGTATTACAGAAGATCTAAGCGAAGCAATATTATAACAATATATAAATTTTATATGATTTACCATTTACCCCTAAAGTTAATTTTTCACCCACTTTCCGTTCTAAAAAAAATTTAAAAATTTTTTTATTTTTATTCTAAATTATTATCATCAAATATTATTATTATCGTATCCTCTCAACTTAAATTAAGTAAAACAAATAATAAATTAAGTAATGTACTAAACATATAAACTTACGTTTTATGACGTGTAGTTTATCGTATTGAATTAAAGTCAAAGTTTTGAAACTGATTTAATTTTACTTATTATATCCTCAATCTCAGGAGTAGGCACCTAATTGAAATAAGAAGAAGTCCCAATAACCCAATACTTGAAATTTATTTATCAAATGTTATAATTTTGAAGAAATACTAAAATTTTGAAAAAAGCCTAAAAACTAATAGAATATGTATAACAAACATTAATAGATAACAAATAGCCAATGATTTTATTTTGCCTACACGCATACATGTTACTATGCATTGGTGTATATGTGTTAAACATTTAGGCTACAAGCACCCCACACTTATAGCCTAGATGTGTGACATGTGTTACACGCATGCATAATAACATGTATGCATGGGCAAAATAAAATTGTCCAACAAATAGCATATTATATATAGAATAAAAATATACATAAATTTCTGTATATTATTATAAAATAAAATAATAGTGAAATGTAACTAATGGATAAATATTATTTTTTCTGAACAGAATAGATAACTATTATTATTATTATAAAATAAAAAATTAAAAAAAGTATATATAAAAGTAGGAAAGTGGTTTTGACGGAAAAACTTGCATATGACCAATATTCTACTTTAATATATATATATATATATATATATAAGATAAGATAAGATAAAATATTAGAAAGTGAAAAAGGGTGAGAAAATATTTTTGACAACTTAATTCCATATATATATATATATATATATACACATATAAGAGTAGGCAAAACCTAATAAATATTTGGAAATCCCAAAAACAAAAAAACACAAAAAAAAAACCAAAAAAACGGAGAACATAAAGAAAAAGAAAGTAATTTAACGGAATTAGAAAGTGAAAAATGGCAGGAAAACATTTTTGACAACTTACTTCTTTATCGCTGATTTCTATTCATTGTATTCTTCTTTTTCCAAAATAGAATTAGAACATTAAACATAAAGAAAATCAGCTACTATAAGGTAATCTTCTCATCTATATATGTATAAAATGAAGGGTGTTTATATTTACACCACCATTTTTACTAACCATACTACATAATAAATATAACACTATTAAATTGCAACTTTTATATATAAACCACAATTACTTCACCAATCTAGCCCTGTATTTTAAAAGTAAAACCAAAAGAAAAATTAATATAAATAAATCGTACACCACACCCTTTTTCTATTCATCAGTAGTTCATCATTCTACACATATGTATCCACCCGAACCCTGACACATGAAATTGCCAATTACTGTTAGGAATAGAAAATTGCCAAGTTTTACTAGGAATTATAAGCCCTTTTGGCCCCCCCCCCCCCCCCCAAAAAAAAAAGGAAAGAAAGAGAAGAAAAGAAAGCAAACTAAGAATGGGGGAAAAAGGGCAGAACATCAAACAATAAAGTATGAAAATCTTGATTAAAATATAATGATAACAAGACTTTACCTGATGTTTGTGGCATACTTGTAGATATTGATATTAATTTCGAATTCGATTTTAATATAGCGTTTGTATTTTTTCTTTTTTCATTGCATAGAAAAGTAAAAGGTGTTGTGGTTTTCAGTTGTTGGTGTATTAAGGAACTAAATTAGAGTTCTTTTTTGTGGTGAACATAAAAAAATAGATTAGATTTTCATTTTGTAGTGTATTTAAAAAAACAGATTTATATAAAAATGGATATTTAAGTCATTTAATATTTGACTTTTTTATTAAATAAGAAAAAATTTAAAATTGTGCTGCGATTAGTAAAAATAAGGTGGTGCAGATTATAACCACCTTAAAAAGAATGCATTCCTACCTATCTTTTTGCTATCTATCTTTTTGTTTGCGAAATTCTTCACATTGTTTTTTTTATTTAAAAAAAATTTGCAGTCGGTTTTCACCATTTAAAAAAAAAGGGAGACATTATAGTTAATCTATATATCTATATATACATATATACATGAAAGTAGAATAGTTTCTCTTTTACTGTTTTCCGCCCATTTTCACTTGCTAAATCAGGTTAAATCATCATGGCCATTCACTTTATCTTGTAATATTGGCAATTTATTTTATCATAGGTTTTTAATTTTTTATTTTATTTTCTACTATTTATAAATATATTTGATTTAGCTTATTATCATTGTATTTTCTTAATTTTTAATCACAATCACCAAATCAGATTTTATTTTATCTAGATATATATATTTCTTTCTTTATCAAGATTTTCGTTTCTTCATCTAATAGAATTGGGATTCCTTATCTCGAGCAGTTATAATTCTGATCGATTTTCTTAATTTTTTGTTTCAATTTATCTCACACAGCTTTGGGATTGGTTTTAGTATTCAACAATGTTCAGAAAAGCGGACATATCATTGAATCTGAAAAGCTAACGATTCAAAGTCATTAGGCCGATATTAATTAAATAATTCAAAAAAATTAATTTTATCTAAAATAATATAGATAAAGAACATTCGATTTTATAATTTTTTTATCTTTACTGTTTAAAAAAAATTGAAATTTTATTCATTTTTTAAGAGTCATTGAAAATGTAACTTTAGGCATAGAAAGAAAATGCTACATTGGTTATTTAGTGAAAAGAACTGATAACGTATAGCTATATTAAGCTACTTGGAGATGTGTTATTCATAATATGGCCTGAACTTATTAGCATTAAACTTTCAAAGGGTTTAAAATTTTAATGGATCATTATTTAAAAAAAATTATTTTGAACCACTGAACCGTATTCGTCTTTATCACATGCCATTAGATTTTTTCAGATTATTTCCAGTATTTGTAAATGTTCAGAACACCGGGCTAGTTATTGAACTGAAAAAGCTAACAACACAAGGTTGTCGAACAGATTTTAATTAAATAATTGAAATAAATTAATTTTTACCTAAAATAATATGGAAAAAGAATATTTGATTTTATAATTTTTTTTATCTTTACCATTTAAAAAGTTGAGATTTTATTCCTTTCTTAAGAGCTATTGAAATTGTGACTTTGGGTATAAAAAAAGAATCTCACATTGATTATTTAGTAAAAAAAAATTGAGAATGTATGCATATATTAAGCTACTTAGAGAATGTTTATTCATAATAAGGCCTTAGCCTATGGGTTTTGAGTTTCTAAAAAGTTAAAAATTTTAGTCAATCATTATTGAAAAAAATTTATTGTGAACCGATGAATCATATCCGTGTTTATCTCACACCGTCAAATTGTGTTTCCGGCCTGCTTCTAGTATTCAAAAATGTTAAAAAAATCTGACCGGTCATCGAACTGGAAAAGCTAACATTTCAAGGTTCAAAAGGTCAAATTAGGTTAAACCAAGGTGGAACTGATTTTAATTAAAAACTTAAAAGATAAATGGTAAATTTTATAAAATTATTAAATAATTTGCAAAACTCAATAAAGTGCAATTAAGTGACTTTTGTGCATTATAATTGATTTTCAACATGCATTTGTCATTAGAAAATATTGAAATTTTATTCATTTTTTAAGAGCAATTGAAAATGTGACTTTGAGTATAAAAATGAAATCTCACGTTGGTTATTTACGTGGAGAAGGGACATTCATAATATGGCCTTGAGCTTCCAAAAAGTTCAAAAATTTAAGGGATCATTATTGAAAAAAATTTCTTGTAAACCGGTAAATCGTATCGTGTTTATCTTGCATCATCGAATTGCTTTTTGGATTGATTCCAGTATTCGTCAATATTTAGAAAGCAGGACTGGAAAAACTAACAGTTTAAGGTTTAAAAGTTTAAATTTAGTCGAGTCGAGGTCGAACAGATTTTAATTAAAAACTTAAAAAATAAATGTTAAAGTTTATAAAATTATCAAATAATTAGAAAAACTCAATAAAAGTGTAACTAAATGACTTTTGAGTATTATAATTGAATTCCCACATAGATTTGTCATTAAAAATTTTAAATTTTATTTTTTTAAGAGCCGTTGAAAATGTGACTTTAGCCATAAAAAGAGAACCCCATATTGATTATTTAGTAAAAAAATTAAGCATATATACTTATATTAAGCTACTTGGAGAATGATTATTCATAATAGAGCCTTAGTTTATGGGTTTTAAGTTTCTAAAAAGTTTAAAATTTTAATTGATCATTATTAAAAAAAGTTTATTGTGAACCGATAAACCGTATTCGTGTTTATTTGACACCGTCCGATTATTTTTCGGATTGGTTTCAGTATTTGCCAATATTCAGAAAACCAGACCGATTATCGAATCGGAAAAACTAACAGTTCAAGATTTTAAAGGTCGAATCGAGTCAAATCGAGGTTGTACCGGTTTTAATTGAAAACTTAAAAAATAAATGCTAAAATTTATAAAATTTTTAAATAATTAGCAAAACTCCATAATAAGAGTTTAATTAGTGACTTTTGGACATTATAATTGAATTCCTATATGGATTTTTGATTAAAAAAGGCTGATATTTTATTCATTTTTTTAGGGCCGTTGACAATGTGATGACTTTAGACACAGAAAGATAATCCAACATTAGTTATTTAGTGAAAAGAATTGAGGATGTATGTCTATATTAAATTACTTAGAGAAAGATCATGCATAATAGAGCCTTAATTTATGGGTCTTGAGCTTTCAAAAATTTTAAAATTTTAATGGATCATAATTGAAAAAAACTTTATTATGAACTGATAAACTGTATCCGTATTTATCTCGCAATGTCTAATTGCTTTATAAATTGTTTCCAGAATTCGCTAATTTCTAATTTTTTGATTGAATTGGTTATGACGGTTTAATTCTTTAAATACTGACTAAATTATGTTAACATATTAAAATATTTAGTTTGTAGAAGGCGTATGTTAAGAAAAATTAGATATCTAATACATAATAGAAAAGTTAAAAAAAAACAAACGGGGCAACAGACCACACGTGTATTTTGTAGAAAAAATTGGTGTTCACTTATAGACAATTTTATATAAATATTTCGAGGGTTATAAATTGAAAAAGTTTGAAAATTATAATTTGTCTTAAAAATAGCCAAACAACAAATTCTACTATTAATTGTGTAATACATGTATTATCATTCAACATTTATTCAAACTATGTTTATTAGATATAGCATATTTTCTTATACGTTATATGCTGACAGCCTAATATAAATTTCAAAAATTCACCCATGCAGCCTAATACAAACTCTAAAAATTTTCTTCAATATTTCTTGAGTTTTTTTTAAACCATTTTTTTATTTTTATTAATAAAATATATCATAATACGGTAGCACCTATATTGTTTTTCTACATACACATTGATAATCAAATATTATAATTAAATTTTTTTTTATACAATCACATTTAATATTCTTAAATTATTTATATTAAGTTGTATCATCATCTCGTGCAACGGGAATAACTAGTTTTTCTTGGAGGGGGAGAAAAAAGGGAAATGAGTGGACATCAAGAGGCGACATGGTGCTGAGAGCAAGATTCCCAGTGACTGTGAGTAACACCTGATTACATCCCCCTTCTCCCCGTCGACCGAGATTGCATTTGTCTTCTCCTGTGTCCGATTCCTTCCTTGCAATTTTATCAACGCCAAGCACCAGGGATATTCGGAGATCGACCTGGCGCTTCTTCATTTCTAACTTCAACTGTTTTCCCCCATTTTCTGCTGCTATTTTGCGCCATTAATTAATTTCCATAATAAAAATAGAGTATTTGACACAAGTATTACAGATATAGGAAATGGGAGGTGTGTGGGCATGGCTGCTTTTCTTCTTCACACTCATTGCTTTACTCGTCATACTTGTTTTCCAGGTGAGTTGCAGCTTAATTATGTTTTTAAAATTCGTTATTAAATAATATTTATCTTTAGATAATTTGCAGGAGTTTCGTGTCTGTGCTTTGATTTTGCATTTCACTGTTTGACTATTTTATTTTGACTATTTTATGCTGCTATTCATGATAGAAAAGGTCATTGCTTGGCATTTAATTTTTTATCTATTGTCTTTGTCCTCGAAATTGTGCATTCAGTTTTGAGTAATTCTCCTATACTGTACAAATTGGAAAGCTGAATTCTCGTGTTACAAGTCTTTTACAGCTTGCATAAATTACTGCTGTTGTTTTAATTGTCTGCAAAAACATTCTTAATTGTTTCCATGCCTAGTAAACGCTTGATAGATTAGAAGGAATGTAACTCTTAATGTGCTGTGCAGCTAATGTGCTTGGCAGATCTTGAATTTGATTATATCAACCCATATGATTCTGCATCTCGGATAAACAGAGTGGTTTTACCGGAGTTCATCGTGCAAGGAGTTCTGTACTTGCTCTTCCTTGTGACAGGGCACTGGGTTATGTCCCTTCTCAGTCTTCCATACCTGTACTACAATGTGCGATTGTAAGTTTTCTTAAATTTCCCCTTCAAAATTTGACTAACTATTGCCAAAAGGGCTCCATTTTTTTTTCTGTATCATGTAGTCATTGTCTCCTCATTGATCATTTTGGTACCTTGCGGATCTCTGTATATGCATTTCAGCTTCTTTACATATTCCCCCAAAATGGATCAAGCTTCAGTGTACATTTAACTAGTTGAAAGAGAAACATCTTCTTCTTTGTGTTTTTTGAATTCCATTTGTTTTCTTCACATGTTGAAGATATGTTCAAATTCTTAAAAATAGATATGGGGTCTCAGTTTAGAAATTCACTGGTTCTCATTCTACCTATGTAGTCAGTTGTGCTATAAGCGAAAAAGAGCCAATGAGAAAAAAATTCAAGTAATTGTTGATTTTTGATATTTATTATGAAAGCTTAAGAGAATAGATCCTTCGCCATATCGTAAAATTGGGTTTTGGTCGTGTGGTGATAGATATTAGAGATCCAGTAAGACTCATGCTTGCACATTGCTGGCTTGAAGTTGAAGGGGATTATGAAAATGGCCTCCAGATGGGAGGGGGTGGACACGGTTACATCATACATGTGAGCCTCAGATATCAGTTTTTACAGATAAATGAGATTAAATGTGCGAAAAGTGGCTGAGAGAAGAGATGGGCTCTGAGTACAAATTATGATGAAGCAACAAAAAATGGTAGGGATCATCTGCTGATTGATGTTTGAAAGGTGGTGGCCAGTTATCATTTGAGGCATGCCTGCTCTCAACTCAAGGAACAGCAAATAGTGCTTTGTTTCAGCACTTTCTTTGTGCTTGGCATGATACTAATAAGACGCATAGGATCCAAGAGGCACAAGCATATACCAGTAGACAGTTGCTAATTTAGTGCATTGCCTACAAAATGACTCCATTTGACAAAGTGATTTCTTAATTCAGGTATGTGCGAAGACAACATCTTATAGATGTAACTGAGATATTTAACTTGCTCAGTTGGGAAAAGAAGCAGCGGCTTTTCAAACTTGGTTACATAATACTTCTTCTCTTCATGTCCTTGTTCTGGTGAGTGAAATCGGTGCACCCTTCAGTTATAACAATGAGGATTCTCCTTCAAATTTCTTGAAATTTACTTTCCTAATCACAAATTTTGTTTTGCACAGGATGATTTACAATGCACTGGAAGAAGATGAACATTCATTATAGGTGCAGCCATCTTCAGATTATAACCACAGGGACTGCTGTTAACACATTGAAGGACATATCAGCAATAACTGGCTTGTTTGAGAGTCACATTTTGCTTTCGTAGCTTATCATATGATTCCTAGTTTTATAGTAGGTTAGTTTGATTTGATGTAAGTAAAACTACCTTTTTTCTTTTAATGGTAGCATCATCGTGTTTGCTGACGTTACAATATAGTTAGTGAGTGTTTGAGTTTTAATATTGTGGTTGTACTTTGTGGATTTGTAAGAAACTAAGCACATTGAGCTTGTTCTAGCTGTCAAGACACCACCTAATTGTATTATTTGATCTGGATTTGAGTTACCATCTCTCTTATGACCCCAAATTTGTACTAAGAAGATAGTTTTCCTTTATAAGACGGCTTTCAAGATGAATGTGTTTGAAAATTTTGTATGCTGAAAACCGTATATATGAATTAATTCAAAAAATTGAATTAAATTTCTTAATTAAGTATTTCAAAAAATTTGTAGGCATGAAGAAAACAATTGAAACATGTCCTGTTTCTAATTTTTGCTTATTTACTGTGCTTGTGTTCCAAAATTATTTTTTACTACATTTTCATCTTCATCTTTCTACATATACTCTGATAAAAATTTATGACAATAGAGTGGCATAGAATGACTTGATTTTGTTCTTTTTCATTAGGGTAATGGTATTTATCTAAACTAAAAGCGATCTCTAGTCTACTTGGAATTATTACACTAGAGGATAGGTAGATGTGCTTAAATACATGGAGTATATATTTATTCAATATATATCTAATAAGGAAGTGAAAATTAGAGTGGAGAATACAGAAATATAAATAAAAACATAAGTTTTGCATCGCATACTCACGATACTATAGTGTTTTATTTGAATTTAAACTAATGGTATATTTATTAATGCGACGACAAATATTAAGGACCTAAGTGCAAATATACATGATCGTAAATCTTTTCTTTTTCTTTTTTTTTTTTTTTTTTGAAAAAACTGAATTTTATTGAAATGGAAATGGATTACAAGACACAGCCAGCGGACAATGGGCCTAAAACAAACCCAACAACAGACCGAGCTACAAAGACTGGACTGGGCCGAAAATAGAATGGGCTTTCAATCAGATGAAATCCAGCCAAGGAATCTCAGACAATCAAAGCCCACCGAAACCCGGCCCAAGCACAAAACACCAGACTGCAGAAGCGACCGGGAAATTGACATAGGAGAGAAGACACTAGATCAAAATATTCCACCAATTCGAAAGGGAAATCTCTGCGTCCTGCTTCGTTTGGATCAAAGTATTTCACCAATTCGGAGGTTTTTTCTTCACCATATTCTTTGCTGTATATTTGCACCTGATCTAACTCAAACGTCCAATTTTCAATTAGATTAAGTTCTCTCTGGACTTAGCTTTGTGGATTTCAACAGTATGGAATTCTCTCTACAAGATGAAAAATTTTTACGCTGTAACGCGTACATGAATTAACATCTCTGTAGTTTCTCCTTTAAGTTGAGGGTTTATAATTCCTTTATTATTACTATTTTTTTTTATGGTTTTTTCTGGTTATTGCAATTATTGGTAATGTAATTTGGACTTGTTCCATGAGTTTGGTAGATGTCAAGCTATATGTTTGATCCATTGCTTCAATGAAATGTATTTTCATATTTTATATATGGTACTCGGCTCTTCAACTACAATTAGAGAATAATGTTCTATATATGCTGTGGGATAATTGTTGCCGGATGCTATAAGGCTTTTGTGCGATTTAAATCAGAGGTTTTACTGGCCAAATGCTTTAGCCTTTATGTATTATGGAAAAAGCTTCATACAAAGATTAAAACAGAAAAAAGGGAGAATGTCAAGAAAATAATCAATATTGTGTGGTTTACATTTAACATTGTAGAGGAAGCCACATTCATGCTTTATATAGATTAGAAATATGATCGTAGAGTGATAGATGAGTAAATTTTTTGCTGCACCGGACACGTTGCCTCTGCTAGAATAATTATAAGTTCACTGATTTGAAGATTGAAACAAGAAAATTTGCTGTTTAGTAAGTGATGGTGGATGCGACAAATATTACAAGTCCGGCGTGTTTGAAATTTGCTGTAAATGTAATACCAGGTAGACTTGAATAGGTTGATAGTTTTATTTGGATATGTTCGTATGGAAAGTAAAGGTACATATAGAGTGTAGTTGGAATCCTTTGAAATGAAAACTACAATAGTTTGCCAACTTTTGAGAAATAGGCTCCCCGTGCTCACTATCTGCTTCCCTGAATGAATGCTTGATTCTCTTCTTCTCTTATTTATTATTTAAAGTTGTCTGCTGGTTCCAGAGGCTTCCCCAAGTGCCCCACCTGTTTCTTCCTTGCTAGAATGATCAGTACTCAATCCCAGTCCTACGTCTGTTTTGATTTCTTCCATTAACTTGCATGTGAGGCGTTAACGGTCCTATCAACTTCTCAGAGAAATGGATTGCATCTTGTTTGGAAATAAAATCACGTGAGCATAGATGTGTCTGATATGTGGAAATGAATACACTCTCAAATGTTTTCACAATAACCAGATGTATAAATCCAACATCTCTCTCTCTCTCTCTCTCTAGCGCACACACACAATTCATTGACAATAACCTGATAAATAGACTCAGCAGTTCACTTTGGCGGGACATGTGTGCATGTCCATGAACTGCTGGATTTATACATCTGGTTATTGTGAAAATATTTCAGGGCTGTTTGTCCATCTACTTGTTTGAGGCTTGATTATTGATACTTCGATACTTCACTGAAAAGTCTGGCATAGAAAGGGGATTCTGCTACATAAAAATTGTTTGTATCTGATGACTATACCTGAACTTGCCCACAGGAAAGAGAGAATGTTGTGGGGAGGGGGTGCTTATTAATGCTCTTGGTAATGGATATGCAACAAATGGGAGGAGATTTTTGTTGTTAAAGAGTGTGCCTTCAGAGTACTTGTTTTCCATATAATGGAAACTGCTTGGTGTACTTCGGTTAATTATATGATTCAGGAATATCATTAATTCTCAACAATCCAAAACATAACTTGAATCAGGACTGTTTCACTATCAATATGTAATTCTTGGTTAGCTAAAATGATTTTGTTTGGAGTTGATCAGTGTCGGCGGCGCGTTAGGTTTGCAATTGCTGAAATGACTGAGAATATTATTTCGAAGGCGAAAACCTATAATTTTTCTCTTATCTATCTGACCCTTATTATGCAATTGGGTATATAAATTTCTTTCTTATTGCTGAAATTGAATTTGAGAACTGAAATGTATTGTATCATGATTTGCTTTTCTATGTTGCAGTTGAACCATCCATTACATCATGGTGAATGCTATCAAAGGATTGTACATTACATGGTAAATTACCATTCATGACTATATATTACTTATTTATTTATTAGTTTTTCATGTAACCCTGCCCTCCTCCCCCACCCATCTCCAATACATCCGCATACACCCAGCCAATCTCCCGGCACCCCACAAGCACCTGCTATTTTCAAGAGGTGGTGGAACCATTGTCTAAAATCCGTCAATAACATGTACCTGTATACATAGAACTGAAAGCTGGCAATCTCTAATACAAGGCAGACACAGTTGTCATGAATACATATATATATATATATATATATATTACAAACTAACGATTCTTTTTTAATTTTTCATTCTGGGTTTTCTTGGCAGTCACTGGTGTAACCATGTTTAGTGTGTAAATTCGTAATAAATCCCAAAATTTGCATCTACTGTGTGCTTTCTGTTGAAGGTCATCCTCTGATCAGATTTTCCTGTTCTTTCTTGTACAGTGACGTGCCCGTGGCACAATTCATCATCCACATGAATGCTTCATTGCCTCAATCACAGAAGTTCATAATACATGTACTGGATAACACTGATCTTTTTGTGCGATCTGATGTGGCTGGAATGATACGAAGCCAGATTGCAACGTTCAGAGACCAAAACACCTATGAGAAGCCTGCTTAATCCGTTAAAGGACCACTGCTGTTTTCCTCACGCTGTAATGTGCCTATACTTTTCATGTACATACAAGTTTGGGTGTCTATTTCAACCTAAATTCTGGCACCATCTGTTGCTCCCATTATCCCCAACCTTCTAAAACTGTGGCGCCTATGTCCCCAACTAGTCGAATTTATTGATTTGAATGTTCTGGTTGATTTTCTTACCCTGCTAGTCATTATAGTCGAGTACTGTCTTTGAAAACTGATCGAAGTTGCACAAGAGAGATGATTAATTAAAAGCCTGCAATAAATGCACTAATGAAATTGAAGTCAAGGGGTAGAGGAAATGCCTCAAAAGGTTAATGAAAATGTAATGTTCTTAGAATGCTACTCTCGCTTTCCAGATCTTGACAATTTTGTTACAATATTAGTTTTTGAAAGTGATTGCACTTTTATCTTTCTAATTATTATTGTATGCGGTTTATAGACACACAGTGTGTAATAATGTCCAGTTGCAATACTAACTACTACGATGATGCATCATGTAACAATGCCATTTTAATATTAACAAAAAACAAGTCTCACATAATTCAAGAATTCATTGCATTAAAAATAGTAACAAGGAAGACGGAAAATAAATGTATCTATAAACAGAATGATAAATAATGATCATGGCCTTTCAAAAAATAAATAATAATAATAATAATAATAATAATAATAATAACAATCTTCATCACCATGATCATGGGCTCAACACGTCAATTGGGAGTCTTTTAAGCCATCCCTCATCATCAATATAAGACAGTCGAGCGAATTTCTTCACGGCTTCGTAACTTAACCTTTTCATCCATTTGACTCGTTTTGACACATTGGAACCCTTTCCACGGCATTGACTCTCGGCAAAGGTTATCTTATCCACGTCTCTATCCCAAAAATTACTCCATCCTTCAGGTACGACATTGTCTGACATAATCGACTTGTTGAATATAACTCGTGAATAATTCCTATATGTTCTTCCTAGAAATACCTTTCCGTTTCCAAATATTCTGCACTTGTTAAATAGAAAGCCATTTGAATCGTCCGAACCATCTCTTGCTTGTGCTGTTATAAATCCTGCAAGATGTGGGTACAAGATTCCTACATTAATTCTGATGTCGCACTGTTCATAAATGGATTGACCATTACCAAAGATAAAATCAACTCCTCCTTCAATTAAACAATGGCTAAAGTAATGTCTGCCATCATGATCAAATAATGTATCTTGAAACCCCAAAAAACTGCATTTATAGAAAGCAATTTTGTCTCCCGATACCCTTACTGCAACGGCCGGCTTTATCTCATTACTATTATTCTCTGGAGGATAATTGTGCGAATTAATAAACGCCATTCCAGACACCATAATATTATCAGCAAGAAAAGTAACGCTGGAAGAAGTTGACATGGAACTACTGTCACCCCACGCAACATTAGTTCTTCCCATCCCGTCTCCATTCAAATAAATGAATGGCTTGTCCGCAGGTACTGTAAGCTTTTCCCTATATGTTCCTTCTCTCACGCGAATTTCAAACCACTCGGTGTTATAGCTAGGAACAGCATATATGGCGGACTGAATAGTTTGAAAAGCATGCGGGTCATTATGATCCACATAGAAGATATTGTCAGCTGAACTCAAGCAAATAAAGAAGAAAACAAAATAAGACGTAAGTCGTTTGCGGAAACTTGGGATCATCATCATGTTCATCATCAGCAAGAAGAAGATCGAAGAAAGAAAGCAAAAGTATATATCGAAGTTCGGAGTTCTCTTCTTCTAATTGAGAAGTGCAACAGTAAGACTTGAATGAATATGGGGGAGATGGACTCCTCTACTTATAATGTGGAAATTACTCCAAATTCACAGAGGAGAAGGGTTTCATAGTTCATTTGGTTTTGGATTCCGATTCCTTTCCGGTTTACCTTGGAATTAATTAATCAAACACACGATTATATATAACCGTTAAATAGCAGTTCATAATTATTTAAATATTTGACCTTTTTTTTTTAATCTGAGTAATTTAATCAAATATTTGCATTATCATCTATTTTGTTATGTTATTTCAATTAATATAAAATTCTTTATTAGATCGAACGTCTCTAATAACCCATTGTAATATGATAATAACTCCAATATAAATATGATCACTGTCTTAAATAGATAATGATATTTAAAATACATTGGGAATTCCACCAAAAGTTACAAATGTAGTTGTAAAAATAATAGTACATTTTAATTGCAAAAGATCTTTAACAAATGATAATTATAAGGTACTAGCTATTACTAACAAATACACGAACATACCCATTACAACATGTATTTGTAATCATATAATAAACCCATATTATTATAATAATTATTATTATAAATGATATAGGTTAAGTTAGAACATTAATTTGTCAAAAAAATAAAATAAAAATAAAGTTAGAATAAAACTTTTTAGTTTGTGAATTTCGGGAACGCCCATGAATAAACTCGATTAATATTTAGTGGACAGTTCCCTTTTTTTATTTTTTTTTATTTTACACAAGCACCTCCAAATTTTTAATGTATATCATGAATAAATAGAGAAATAAAGCCAACAAAAAATTATAAAATATGCATGATATATTGATACTTAGGGTCCGTTTGGCATATGACTATATGAAAATTATCTAGTGTCAGTTATTGATTCCATATAGTGTGTATATGAAGGCTTACATCAAAGTTGTAAGAAATAAATGATCAATAAAAAAGAGTAGAGAAGATCCTATTAATAGAATCAAATTGGAGGTGTAGAAGAAATGTCTCACTAAATAGTTAACGAAAATGTGATATTCTTAGAACACTACTCATATATATTAATCAATTAATAGCCTGCCTGGCGAAGCTTAAACCTTAAAATTTCTAGACTTTAATTTCCTGATTTTGTCAAGTAGTAGCCTATATTTTGATTTTTCTTCCTGACTTCAAGGTGGAATTTCGTGGCAAGTGTAAAAAGTATGACCCTTACTCTATTTTTTCTTAAATAAATTCATGAGGATCAACTGGACTAAATTTAAACGAGGGTCCTTTCAGAAGAAATAAAAAATTAAAAATGAGTGCGATGCTTTTCTTTAAGCAATTACATCAGGAATATATAGAGCTAGCTCACAGCAAGTCAATCAGACTTGTCTCAAACCTATCTTATAAGCCTTGAGGTTGCTCCAAGCCCACCCCTATCCCCACAACCGGTCTATTATTAAGACATGTCATTGATTTATTTTTAAATAAAAATTTTATTGATGGATATAGAGAAATAAATGTTCAAATGCCGGCATGTATTTATAAGTTTTTCACTATTGAAAAGTATCTAAAATCATGGGAAAACTTGAACAAGTATATGTTTGAGGGTGGACAATTTTAACAATGTTCCCCATGGATATTTGAAATTTTATATTTATAATATTTAGTTAAGAGAAAAATAAAACATAAAAAATGGTATTATTGTGCAGTGTTATAAGCCGATAATTTTATTATTATGTTAATATGAATATCTGAGTTTGATTTATTTTTGAAATTTCAATTTTTCGAAAACTCATATGCATAATTATGATGGCGGGGCAAGTCTACTAAAGCGAGTCAAACTTGCCCTCGATCCGCCTTGGACCCGTCATGGAGCAAATATATCCTCCTCACGAAATAGTACTCTATTAGGACCGAAAATCCATAATTACGGGAGAGGTCTAGTGAAGCGAGTCAAACTTGCCCCAAACTCATCGTGGGTAGTGTTACTATTAAATGTACGAACTTGCTGGTTTATGAGTCAAGAAGTAAAATTGTCATTCCTAAGAATATTGAAATGGTTATGGAAGGAAAATATAAACCTCAAAAGTCTTTTTAACTAAAATTACACATATACATCGGCATCAATGACCATTGAGCCATTTTCTTGCTGGGAGGAATTATTAAGTACATAAATTTGCCCATGATAAAAGTGGACATTTATTCACAATGGAAAAGATTGGAAACAATTCTATAAACAGTAGTAGACTAGTAGGCATCAGATCATTCCACTTTCCATCAACAACTCTTCCCTCCACCCTGTTATTACCCTAGCTATGAAATCTTCAATTCTTCTTGTCAAACTTTCTTCATCTTCTTCTGATGATCCAATTTCTTCATCTTCATCTCCGTCATCTTCTCCATCGTCCTCGTAATAACCATCGGAACTATAAGAATTCGTATCCTCATCATCGCTGTTGCTGCTGCACTCTTCGGACTCCACTTCATCAGTCTTCCAAGCTTGATCATCCTCCAGCCCACTAAAAGAGCTGAAGAAGGCCATGACCCCATCCAGATTTTCTTCAGAACTTTTATCCCATTTCACAAGAACGACAAAAAGTACAATGTTGAAGATCGAAAACACAAAGACTCGAGTGCAGGAAAAGGGACTAATATAGCCATATGATGACAATGAGAAACAGGAATATATGAACAAAGTTGATGCACAAAGTATGAACAACAGAAATGTGAGTTCCCAGACAAATTTCATCAGAAATTGAAAGGATTAATGGTAATGAGAATTGATTGCTCCAGCAATGCCTATTTTATAGTAGATTACTAGATTTTGTATTAAACAATTAAAGAAACTTGCTACGAAAGTAAATGGAATTGTTATATCCTTTAAAAACTAATTATTTTACTTGTAAAACCTTGAAACCTGGAAATTTCCAGGAATTCTTAACTTTGTCAACTCTCAGCCTCTATTTCTTTTCTTTTTGAGTTTTGAGCATGGTTTTGGATTATGCAATCTAGCCTGAGGCTATCTACTTGATCCAAAATTGAAATAACATGCTGCCTAGTGCCTACGAACTTTTTCTTTTCCTTAATTTGGTCAAAAATCAAAATAACACGTTATTTGGGGGAAAAAAATCACTAATGTTACATAACATTATCATTGTTATTATTTTTATAATCAGCATCAGCTATAGAGAAAGCATGCAATTTGACTTTATGAATGCCGGCCGCAAACTTGGTTAGTATAGCGTTCTCCTGAAGAATATAATACTCCCTGGAGAATCTTTAGCTGAGTGACGCTCACATGATTTCGTATGCAAAGTATATATACTAATGAGAGAAAAGCGGATAACTATGCAAAGAATACATTAATGAGACAAAAGCGGATAATTTGAGATGTCCCAATGGGAGTTTACGTGGCTTTAATGTAAGACGAGACCTTGTTTGATACTCATTAAACACAAAATTATAATTTCACCCGCCATTAATTGCCTCTTCTTTCTGACTAGTCCACGACAGCTGTGAAATATCACAAACATACTACTACATAAACAAGGTAACGTTAAGAGACATTGATCTCGTCATCCACAAAGAAATCAGAGAAACAGAAAACGGACAGTCCTACTTTAGGCGACTTCGATTGTTCTTCAAAAGGAACAGTAGCTAGAACAAGAATCTCATCATATCCAAAGTCTAGAAAATCAAAACTCAATTTCAGGGGTAAATCATAAACCTAATCATAACCGGAGAAAAGTCCGACCTAAAGGCACTAAACTAGCAAAGTTCCTACTAACATTGCCTGCAACCGGCATGTTGCCTCCCTCTCGGTTTGCAGACCAACAAGAAGAGATGAGATGGGATGAGATGAGATTAGCGAAAGTAAGAAATCCAAGATTTGGGAATCTTGTGTTGTGCCGATGTCGTCAGTGAGAAAACTGTTGCGCAATCAGTGTTCGTTAAGATTACTAGCTGGGCAAGGTTACGTTGATGTCAGTTGGCTTAATCCTTGAGTCAGGGGGCATTGAAGACCAGCTATCTCCACGAAAAGAAGATGAGATTTGATACGGGTCTTCCATTGGTGCATTGGAGATGGGAACAGCAGGAGTAGGGATGACCGGAGTGGACTCTGATTTCTGTTTCTTGATCTTTGGCTCCTGCTGGCTTCCAGCCAGAAAGCTGCCTACCACAATCTATTCAGAAAATACACGAACGTGTCACAAATAATCGAATCACAGTCACTAAAAAGCAAAAATAAAGAAGTGCAATGGTAGTACACGAACAAGATGTTAGTAATCATTGTTTTGTATTTGATTGTCATCCAATGTTATTTATCCAGTTATTCACAGAAACATGTTATAAGACAACAGAGGTTGTACCTGGACAGGACTGGCAGCAACTAGCAAACCGGCAACTCCACCTCCTACAACACGCCCATCTGGGCTAGCTAAAGAAACGCTCATGCCACCAGATCTGTTCCTGATTCCTCCAGTCTCGGATGGCATAAATGATCCAGTTAAGGAGAGTATCTCAAAACGACCCTAAGTGCAATGGAAATAAGACAGCAAAGATATTGGTCAACTGGAAATGAGATTTTCTTTTTTTCCCTTTACGAACAGAACTTGAGTTCATATAGCACACGGGTCATA
The DNA here is from genome assembly GCA_963692815.1 of Nyctanthes arbor-tristis. Lineage (NCBI taxonomy): Eukaryota > Viridiplantae > Streptophyta > Magnoliopsida > Lamiales > Oleaceae > Nyctanthes > Nyctanthes arbor-tristis. The sequence continues at coordinate 39,477 of CAVNYN010201563.1, forward strand.
ACTTTAACTTTGTATTATTAACTAGGAATTTTTGTCACAAAATCAAATTGGCAAAGAATATGAATTTAACCATCCAAACAGGTTTAAGTAGTTGAGTAGCAACTATGAAGCTGATATTTTTCATTTTGCGGAATAACATAGTATCCATATGAATTCATCCCAAAACTCATAAGATGGCAAATTATCTGACAGTTTGCCCATGCATTGATGATTAGATGTTAATTCATAGTTTCAAGAAGGAAATTCATCGTTACGTGCTGAGGACCTATGGTTTAATTTTCTATTCTTTTTCCCCTACATTCCATAAATTCTGCACAGACGCATTGAAGTATATATGGATAATGCTACAGCAGGCAATATGCACCTATCTCTGTAAATAACTGGCAAACCTCACTAGTTATTAACTTACAGTAACATCATTAGAATCATCCACTATTATCGACCAAATACGGTAGCCATTACTTAGTCATTAACACTACTAAGATTGATCCAGTGCTGATGACAAAATATGGAAGTGTTCAACTATGGATATTTGTACCGAAAGTTTAATATATAAGAAACTGCAAGGCCTTCCCACTATGAAAAAGTCATGGCATGCTAAAGCACCAGATACTAGGGAAAAGCTGATGCATTGAGGACTAACGACCTATTTTATCTGCTCTGCTGAACCGAGATAAGGTTGCAAATTTTTCACATAAAAAAATCTGAGCCACATTCAGTTCCATTCATTGTTGCAGAAAAGGAATAATAAGCAAATAAAGGTAAGATTTGGTTATGGAAACAGTGCCATCTTTCTGACACATTTCTCGTTAGCTATTATTCAATTTATCTTCTGTATGGTAACATCCCTCATAAAACTTGTGTACCAAACACATATCAAGGCTTACATTCACAACTAATTTTCTTGGAATAGAAAAGTTTTAAGAATCAGTTTGTCAATTTTGAGAGGCAGCAGAAAGCATGCATCGGATGTGTTACTGAAACAGTAGAGTTTGGTTGGAAGAAACAAATTGAGAAGCCAGAAGGGAGAAACAAAAAGGAAAAACGAAACAGTACGAGAAAAAAGACTAACTGTAAAGACAATAGCTTGGTATTTCTGCAAAATCATAACGTTCTTTTCCAAGTCTTAGTTAACAGAAAGCAGAGAAACAGTGATTGAACAATCACTAATACAATAATAGATGTTGAAACAGTGTTTCCATCATTTGAAGAAGCTATACCAAAAGCGAAGGTGCATTTTAGATATTACCGAGGATAAAATCTATTAGAAATAAACACTGTCATCATAATGAAATCAGAAAGCAAATTAAAGTCATAAAATCAACTGACTAATAGAATTGAGAAAGACACATCAAGAAAGGATGGCAATACACTAAAAAAACTTAATGAAATAATTAAATGCAGCACCTCATATGTCAATGTACCACCAGAAGAGTCAGGTTGACGAAGGGTAACACTTGAAATCACACCATTTGCCGAGAGAATACATATTGTTCGAGGGCCTTGTTGCGAGAAAGATATAACCTTCATGGTGACATCCTAAAAAATCAAAAGTAGAACCATGGAGGGTAAGGACCAGACAACAGCAATCTTATTGATTCTCACTCCTCTTGTACCATAGTCCAACTAACACGTTAAAAACACTTGAAAATATTCAAATTGGAATATAAAATAAGATAGTTTTACATATCATATGGCATGAGTTCACTGAGTTTCCTAAACGAGTATTCTTTACGTTTTGCTAATTATTTAAGCAGAAAAAGTAAGTATCTTCCTAATAGAAAAACCGTGAAATCCCTGACAAGATTACAAATCATAAAGCCACCTAATACTAAATTAAAAAAAATAAAAGCTCCAGGATGTTGAGAAAGGGGAAAAGTAACTTGATTGGAATCACTACCCAGCAAAACGGGAATGGAAAGTGGACGAGAGAATATGACTGACTCATCACATTACCTCTCCAGCATTGACAGTGATAATATGAGGTGTGAAACTAGCACCAACAGAGCATGAAACCAATTCACCTGGAAAGCAGAAGCAGTAAAGATTAGTAAAAAGCAATTATGAATTATGATATGAAGAAGAATCACTCTGCAGTAAATTTGTAGTCACTTTTAAACATCAGAACCCTGTAAAGCTTCTAAATGAAATAGAAAGCAGGAAAATGTCAAGAAAAATACAAATCTAAAGAATTTCCACATTTCCTTTATGAGGGATCAGTATTGGAGGAATGATAAGGGCCGAAAAGGCATCCATTAGAACCAACAACAAATTCATACGGATGGGCATTATCTTCAAAGCCCCGAATGAAGTAGAAAAAAGACAACAGCAGCCACTCAACGACAAAAGGAGATGAATCTATTGTTCGTTCAACACGGTCAGTGGGAGTACGGAAGCTAACAGAGCGAATAATTGCGTCATCCATAACTGAAGCCACATCAAAGTAAAAACAAAAGCCTCATAGTTATCGACTTACAGTTATAAGTTTCAAAATGATGAATTCAGCACCGATTTGATCACATTGGCAAGAGACTGAAATTGTGTCAACAAATGAGGTCATTGAGCATAGCTATAATATTAAGAAATGACCCTTGTCCCTTTAGGGAGAGTGAATACAGGATACTCGACGCATGTACCAGGAAACTCATGGAGGTACTTAAAAAAGGAAAAAGTGCCAATGACAGCCAGAAGTTCAAGATTCCCTGAATCCCACAACAACCCAAAAAACAAACAAAACCATCTGACCCTGGTACCACCCAACCCATTTACAACAAGATCTTTAGTTGTGACATCTATTCAAAGGTCCCACTACTATACTCCAAGTAGTCCAGTATCATTTGCCATAATTACCCCATAAGAAATGCCTACAATTCAACGTTCAAATGAGCCTTGAACCAACATGGATCAAATAAAACAGAGAAAGCTTCAAAAGCCTGCATGTAGTGGAAGTGTAAAACTTAAGACATAAATGTACAAATGCAAATTTTTTGTTGTATTACCAAAGCTTTCAGATTCCGCTCTGTTCTGCTGCGGCTTGCTGGCCAATCCGACAGGCCGGATTTTTCCTCGCTTCTCTGTGGCTGAGAAATCTATTACCGGAGGTGGGGCCGCGGAGGAAATCGGCTTAGGTGAGAGGGCCATAGTGACTGAGCCATCAGGGCCATACTTCCTAGGCCTGCCCCTTTTCTTCTTCTCAGTGGTGGAGCCAGCTACTCCGGCAGCGGCGGCCGGTGGCGGAATGACACCCGTTTGTGGAGATGTCACAGTCACAGGTGGTGCAGATCCACTCACCTGGCTTGGGTTCTCTGTGGTCCTAGGAGCCACATGGTAGTCCGAGTGAGCATCTGATCCCACCACTGTAACTCCACTACTATCCAAAGTATTAGTTCCTTCCCTACCTTCCATTCTTCAATTTTCAAGGAAATAAAATTCCTACCAACTTTCTTCAAAAACTCATAATTTTCTTGGCGACAAAATTTCAGACTCTTTAAATTAAATGAAAGAATTGAAAAGAACTCAAAACCCAGGTGAAGAAACTAATTTTTATCGCTTTCAAACTGAAAAAAAAGCTCAAACTGTTCATTTCTAAATAAAAAATTTCAAGATATTTTGAAGGGAAACAAACACTCAACTGAAAAAGAAAAGCAAAAAAAAAAAATACTAATAAATAAATAAGTTATTTTAAAGCAAGGATGAACAGGGAAAATATTAGGAAAAAGATTTGATTTTTGGAGAAATAGAAGAGAGAATTTTTTAGGGATTTGGTTAGTGATGAGAAAATGGGAAAAATCAGGATTGTGGAGTTTAAGTTAGCTAAATTTCCTCTGATTGTCCTAAATATCATTTAAAAATATCTAAAATAAAGGGAAATATTAAATATATGGTAATTAATTAATAATAATTGTTTGAAAGCAAAGAATTATGTATTTTGGTTAATAATTGTTTGGAGTCCGATTGAATAAGAAAAAAAAAATTATTTGTAGTTGGGAAAAGTGAAATTAGTAGGTTGGCAAGGCATGAAGACAACCACCACTTTCTTTTAAAAAAAAGAGCAACAATTAAAAATATAATAGTAAAAATTTTGAATATATAAAATTATATTACCAAATAAAGACAAAAGAATGTGAGCACAACAAAAAGAGGAAAATCAGATAGAAATCTCCATCTGCCTTTCCATTTCTAATCATTAAACCCAACACTCTATCCTCCTTTCTCTTTCAAAGTTCCTTGACAAAAATAAGAGGCATTTACTTTAAGATTTTTAGAAGTAAAGTAAAATACAAGAATGTACATTTTTTCCAACCTTAAACTCAATAGGCTTGTGTATAAAGAGATTCAGTGGCTCATAAACATTGCATCCCGATAGATTTTTACTCAATCCACAATATTTTATTTTATATATATTGTTTTTTATTGATTAGATTGGAATATTAGAAATCTGTTAATCAAACACATTTTGCACATTCATTTTAATTTCATTATGAGTAACTGATTAATCCAATTTGTATTGAATTGAATAGCATAAGATCAAGGATTATTGTTTGTTTAGTGAAAGTACCGTACCTTTCATTTGTTCAATTTAAGTTGATTTTTTTGTTGGCATCAGTTATCTTGTTACAAAACTTTTTTGGGTCTTATAAAAAGAAACAGTAGATTGCCTATCACTAGAGTCTCCGAGGGGAGAGTCAGAATATGCATCGTAGGTTCAGAAATATGATATTTCTAGTTTATCTACTTATTTAACAAATTCTTTTAAGTATAACCAAATAAGTAGGAAATGTCAAATTTTAAGTAGCTCAAAACGGCATATCCTTTGATATTAATGAACCAACAAAATTTGTTTAGCGCATTTCCATATTGAACTTTCGCAATAATGTTTGGTAAGTTTGTAAGATGCAATATTATTATCCCAATAATGCAATTTCAGTCATGTGAAAGCTTTCAAGATTTAATGCCCCTGATTCTGGCAAGTCGAGAATGAACCTGGGAACGATAAGTTAACTTCATAACAGAAAAGAACACATAGTCTAGGTACCTAGGAGAACTGAAAAGAAATCTTGTGATTTCATCGATGGAGAATCTAGACGAGAAAAAAAGAAATTTGTGTTACTCGAATAATTTGATTGCTTTTGGGGAAGAGGAACATAAACCGAGTTTAGTTGTCGACTTAGTCCATTCGGACGTGGTAAGTATTTGTATACTACCTCCGTCCCCAAAAGACGATTGGGTTTTTCTTTTTTGTTCTTTCCAAAATATAGTTTAGTTTCCTTTTTCAAAAGTAGATGAAATATTAATTCTGTTATATATCCATATTTAATATATATAGTTATAAAAAATAAAATTATTAAAAGAATGATTAATACTTCATCTATCCCATAAAGATATTCCCTTTTTATTTTTCATACAAATTAAGAAAATATCATTTAATATTATTGAAAATGTATAAAAAAAGTAGTAATATCTTTTTGGGACGAAAATAGTAAATGAAAAAGTATAATAGGAAAATAATGCTAAATTTACTTTTTTATAATACTATTAAGAGCAATTATATTGCCATTACAATGTTTTTGACACACCACATTTTATGCCCAACACATTTAGAATTGAAATGAATAATAGCACCACATTTTGTTTTACATATATGTCCAATGTTATAAAAATAAAAAAAATAAAAAAATGTGGTACACATTGTTAAAAGAAAAGAAAGAGGAAAAGAAAGGAACAATGTGGTGCACAGGTTCTCCTTCAGTCCACCACCACTGGAACTACCCTCTACCATTTCACTCGATCTCTCCCCTATCAATCATCGCCTTGAGGCCACTCATCTCTCCCACAAGTTAGAGTTTCTAATTTTTTTAATCATCACCGAGTTTTCACTCGGGAACACTAACTCGATTCGCCTGTCTAAAATGCCGAGCCCTGTTGAGAAGAAATTTAGGAAACCAAGGTACAACGATCTTGAAAAATCACGCCGTGGGGGATTGGGGGACACGCGGTGGACGGCTACGGAGAGTTTATGGCGGCAGGGGCTGACGGAACCCTTGACGCACTCAAATGCTCCTCCTACAATTGCTACCGGAAGGATTGTGAGGGAATTAGCGGTGGTTTTTGGTTCCACCACCACCTGAACAAGCAACAGCAACTCCTCCTGACCCAACACCCTTTCGGGTACATATGCCCAACTGGGTACCTCCACGTGGCTCCCCAACAGCAGAGGCCGCCCCTGGAGTTCCCGTCGAGCTCCGGCGGCGGCGGGGGAGGAGGAGGAGGAGGAGGAAGTGGGTTGAGAGATGAGCTGGAGGACTATTACTCCAACCCCAGTAGTAGCGTAGGGAAGAAGAGGTTCCAAACCAAATTTACTCAAGAGCAGAAGGATATGATGCTTAATTTGGCGGAAAGATTGGGGTGGAGAATTCAGAAACAATGAAATCGGTGCAGCAATAGAAGATGGTCACCAAATTAAAAAGGTCAAAATTTCCTAAAATCCTATACCAATGGCACCGGAAATAAAACAAGCTCCATCCGACAAATTCTTTCACGTGAAGAAGAAGAAAAAAAATAAAGAAGGAAAATAGTAATTTTGTTCATCTACCCATGTAATAGATTAAAGTCTCTCCCTATTCTATATGACATGCTATATAGGGATGTCATTCATTCACCAATTAAAAAAAAAGGGGAAAAGAAATTGGTGAATGAATATTTCTTTTCCCTCTTTTTTTAATTGGTAAATAAATGACATGTCCATGTGGCATGTCATATATGACGAGGGAGACTTTAATCTATTCTATGCGGATATGTGAACAAAACTAAAGAAAATAAATGTTGATGTGGTGTAGGAATAAAAAATAATAGAGTATATGATATATTTAAATGAAGGTTAGTGATGTAATTTTGTTTATGGGCATATAAGTAAATAAAAAATTTTAAATTATTTGTGGTGCGTCAAAAAAAACTGTAATAGCAATATAATTACCCTACTATTAAATGAATTTTTCATCTATGTGAAAAAAATAGGAGTACTATATATATATATATATATAATTTTTTTTTTTTTGGTTGAGAAAAGTATATATGTGGTTTTAGTATTTATTTATTTATATTTGTCTCTTCTTCATCTTTGCCTTTTCTTGATCTTTTTGAAGAATCAACGGATTCTGGTATCAAAAAAGCTGCTTCCTCTTTCTTTACAGTACGGAATTGAAAATAGTGATGTGCATAGATTAATAATAAAATCCAATAATGATTGCAAAATAACCTCCTTCATCAAACCTAATTTTCTCATATGAAGTTATGAAGGAGGTATCGTGACCGTATATATGGCAATGTTGCTTTGTCATTTATACTTGATCCTGGGCAGCAAATTAAGCAATCGCCATGGACTGTATTCCTTGAGTAATCTTTGGTGAGTGTTTTTTAAGCATCCATTTAACTGTAGAGAAGATATTGATTTGTTTTTGTTTCTTTATTAATTTCCTATTCATGGTGAATATTACTACAGTTATAGGTATCTCTTTAACCAAAATTCAGCATTCCGAAATTTTAACAAACATGATCTGGTGAATTTCAATGACAACATTGATGCACGACGCTCTTCCGATCTCTCAAATATGGGTATGTATAGCTATACAGCTATATATTGGCAAGATATACATGTATGAAGATTTTCGAGAAACATGTGTCTCTATATGTAATAGAAAGGTTTATCAATGTGTCCTTCAATGCACGGGTGCAAATTAACCTGTCACCGGTGCTTTAGTCATTTTAGGGCATCACAGGTGGAGAGTTGGATCTTTTCTTTTCTGGTCTTTGTGTTTCAAATAAATAATTGTACCCTTTCAAAATAAATAAATAAATCATTTTACGTGGATTGAAATTTTAAAGCATCATAAAAATACTCGAATGTATGGTTGCAATATATGGTTTATCTAATACACTTGTAGATACTCTCATTAGTGTATCTAATCAATTACAGAAGTCTAAATCTTATAAATGGGCAAGTAATATAAGGCCAAAGTTAAGTTTAAACACTCAACGCAACTTGTTTACATACAAAAAATGAACTTGAATTGCACATTACTGCATAATAAAAGGAATTTAAAAGAAAGAATGTAGAAAAACTGTTTGTCAATATGAAATAGTTGAATGAAAAATTTCTCTACCTTCTGGGTTGGGCATGGTCTTTTTTCCCTTTTATAAGCTCCGGGTTCCGATTGGGTTTTTTGGATTCGGCCATCGTTGCTTTGTTGTAGTTGGTGCTCTTGCCTTTCCCTGCAAAGATCAAGGTATATATATGATATATATTTCTTGTTTGTCTTCGGTCTTTATTTGTTCAATCTAGTTTTTTTTGTTGGTTACAAGTACTGCCTACTGCTTAATGTGTCTTTTAGGATATGTTGTAGTCCCTCGGAAGCTTCAGGTACTCATATAACTCATAATGTGATACGGGTTTTTTGTTGTGCAATGCTGAAATCGTGAAAAACTCAAAAACTTTCTCTTTTCATAGTGGTTTAGGTGTTAGTGGGATGTCTGAACTAGATTACAACGTTGGATTTGATGATTTCCTGAAGATCTGATTTTTTTTTGCTTCCATAACTTCACTGTTACGAAAAACTAGGGAGCATTGCATGTGGTGTATACTTTGAATTTTGATCTGAATGTTGCTGATTTTGCACGTCAATTTGATGGTTGGGTGGTCTAAATTGAAGGAAAATAATCTGATATCTTTTATATTGTCACTTTGAAGAACTTCTGCTCTTGTTAGCTATATTTGGTGACAGTTTAGAATTGATTCACAATTTTGGGACAAGTTAGAACTTGGTGTGGTAAGAATATTTGTCTAAAATAAAAGATGGGAATTCTAAAACGTTTTGTGCCTATAGGTTGTAATTGCTTCATGGGCATCTTTGGGGCCTTATGATGGAAAGTCTATGCGGGAATTCACAAAGTTTTTTTTTTTTGGTTTAAAAACAGAATTAGATTTTGTGATAATGAGTGGTTGAGATTTGTGCAGTACAAGTGGATCGTGTCAAATATGTTGATCTGATCGGTTTGACCATATTTTGTTTTTAAATAGAAATGTGTTGAGAACATGTAGTATATCTGTTTGTCTCTCTCCTCTTTGTAATTCTCAAATTCATAGGACCTGTTTGATTTGGATATTTCAAATGAAAACCTTTCTCAGAACACAGAAAATTGAAGGACATAACATATCAATGAATAAAATTACTATCCAACTTCATGGTAAATGTTAGAAGTACTGTTTAAAATGCACAGGATCTGTGAACCACTTTTCCTACCATACATTTTCTTATATATTTAGAGCTTGTTCTTTGTAGCTTTATGTTTTGTAGATTTAGATTTATAGGAGAATGTGTGGTGTGAACGTAAAGAAAAAATATTAGGATGTGTGAAAATTTATTTTTTGTAGAGAATGTGTGGTTGATATTGATTTGATAATTTTTTTTTTTTTTTTTTTTAAAGCTACAAAGAACAAGCCCTTAAATGTTTTGAAACTTCACTTCCAAAGATTAATCAGTTTGTGTATCAGTTGTCATTAGGATGACTTATAAATTGGAAGAAATATATGATAGTGGACTTGAATGAATCTTCTTCTTGAAGATGGGAGCAAGGGGACTCTAGCCAGTGGTTATGCAACTTATAATTACAATAAACTCATAACAAACCTTCATTACTTAGTTTACCTCATTATAAGGAGAATCAAACATCTCTTTTATAATTTGAATAGTTCTGTGAGAGAAATATATGGTGATTATTCTAACGTGTGATGAATATTTTTTAGTCTACTAATAAAATCAAAGGCTTAATATACAAAATCAAAATATAGTGACTTTCTAAACTCATTTATATTAGGTGTACAAACAATAACAATATTTTGGCTTGTTTTAGAGAGATTTTAGAGATTTTGGCTAATCTCTAAATGACTCGCTCTTGTCATTTGAATCCCTTACTATGTGTGTTCTACCATATGAATTTATGAAGAGTAATAATAGCATATGAATTTAGTAATGATATTATAGGATTAATAATTCATAAATTAGTTTAAATGCCAGGATTGTGATTGAATTTTAAGTATTAAACTGTTAGTTAGGTTTTGCAGTCATGGTAATCTACAAGATTAGGTGATGCTGCAAGTTACTCCATAAACGGAACAACCATTATATATGAAATAATATTGTGTATTGTTTGAGATTTTGATATAAGTGAGCAAATTTTGGCTATAAAGACTACATGTGATACTATAATCAATTATAAGGGAATGAAATGGGTGATTATGGAAAGAACACGTGTGTATAGAAATAATGAAGGGAATGAAATGATTTGATAGCTTTCGAGATTAATGAGTATAATTGATCATATAGGACATGAGATATCTTTGAATACAAGAAAAGAAGGGAGGAAGTATATTATATGAAGTTGAAGTTAAAAGGGAATTACAGTTTAAGTGGTAAATATATACTATCATATGTGGTCTAATTAGTGGAGATTAGCAATTAG
>CAVNYN010201566.1:0-23537 GCA_963692815.1 Nyctanthes arbor-tristis
GTCATGTTCAGTTGCCCAGCCAAAAATTGAGTTAAAATGGATAGCTGGTCAAAAGCGTGCAATATTTTGTGGGGGATGGCAATGAGGCTGGAAAATTCAACCACCGTCGAGACCTGGCCAGAACGTGTGCTCTTCCGATCTCTCCCAACTTAATTGACGATGGGGTCGGAATGGAGATTACCATTCCCACCCTATCCCCCATCCATGAGCCATTTAATTTTATTTTTTTAATTTTAATACTTCTTTGTTAACGGATAAATATCATATAGACAAAACATAAAAATATAAACCAGCATATAAGCGATTGGAATACTCTTCATAACATATTGACCTTCTAAGATGAAATTTCAAGTTTTAATATGGTGTCAAGGTCCGTCAAGCTGAAATGAACAATTTATTTAAGGGATAAATCCCAAACACATATAAGCGTTTAAGTTACTCCTCTTAACATGTTGACTTTTTAAGATGTACCCTCAAGTTTTAATATAGTATTAGAGCTCGTCAAACTCAAACGAGCAATTCGATTCAGTTAAGACTCAAATGATCATACGGATTTCAAGATTGGTCTTTCTAACGGGCTACTATTTTACGGGGACATGTTGTATCTTGATTTAGTGTATCTTGATTTATATTTTTATAGTGTAGGATTTACCTCTTAACATGTCCCCACAAGATAATGGCTTGTAGGGACATATTATACGTTGACTTATATTTTTACATTTAGTCGATGTGTGATTTATCGCTTAACATGTCCCCACAAGATGGTAGCTCGTTGGAGCAGTCTACTCTTAAAATCTGTACGCTAATTTAAATTTTAACCAGATCGAATTGCTCCCAAGCGCTTATGCATTCTGGGATTTATCCCTTAATATATCCCCGCAAGATGGTGGCTTATTGGAATAAATCAATTTTGAAATCCGTGTGCTCTTTTGAGTTTTAACCGAATCGAGTTGCTCGTTTGAACTTGACGGGCTCTGATACCACATTAAAATTTGAGGTTCCATATTAAAAAGTCAACATGTTAAGAGGAGTATCCTGAACGCTTATATATTGTTTTATATTTTTATATTTATTCGATGTGAGATTTATCCATTTAACAAATATTTATAACTTTTACAAATTGTGATATGTGCCTTTTGTTTAATTGCTTTGTTATATTATGTTCATATTTTTAATATAATTACTGTCTATATTTTTTTAAAAAAATAGATATCATTAATTATTAATTTATTATGTGTAGAAAAAGGAATAGAAAATAAAAAAATAAAAAAATAAGGTTGAACGGGGAATAAACAGTGATTATTGTCATTCTTGTCCAATCACATCCCAACTCGATTAAATTGGGACCACGGGATGAAAATTTCTTGGTAGGTAGGAGACGGAGAGTGAGGTCCTAGCTCATACTTGCTCTATGTCACTCTTAATATTTGAATTTATTTCACCGTTTGTATTTTATATTTTATTTTTTATTAATTTTAATTTAAATGAGATGGTCGGAACTCGGAAGCAAGTCAGCGCATTGCATCTTCCCCATCCCTAAAATCCAAATTAAAGCCACTTGTCCTAATCCGCTAACCGGTCCAACCCGTGGGGAAGGAGATTTCAGGCCACATTAAGTCGGTCTCTTGAATGTTGACTAACTTGCAATAGCTTGTTTGGCAGCCTGATAGTATTTTTTGCTCTCATGCCTCATGACTGATTGTAAACAATTTTTTTTTTTTTTTGAATTAGTTTATAAACTAATTGATTTATAAATCAGTTGTCAAGCACAATTGTAAAATGTAATTTTTTTTTGAAATAATACAATGTAAATATAATAATTAGTTTAACCAACTACTGACGACTATTAATATGGGGATACAAAAAATGATTGTCCCCAACTTTTGAGTTAAGAATTGATTGAGTCCCCAACCTTTTTTCAGACTTCTTGAGTCTCCAAACCTTTCATAAATTCACTCGATAGGTTTATTTTGTCACTATTCCATTAATTTTTCAACAAAATAACCGTTATACCCTTTAACTTTTTACTTTTAAAAAAAGGTTTAAAAAGATTATAAAAAAAAAAAAAAACAATCCACCACCCCACCCCACCCTACTCCTTCCAAGATTGGCCGTCTGAAATGACAGCATTCTGGTGAGAGTTGCTGCCATTTCTGGCAACAAATTGGGGGAGAGAGGATTACTCACCCCTTTGTGTTGTCATGCCTGGTAGCACTTTGGCAATCGAAAACGGTAGCCAAAAAAGGGGACGAAAATGGTAGCCATTTCAGGCAGCAAATTAGGGAAGGGGGATTTACTCCTTTTTTTTGGCTATTGGCAGCCAAAATACTGCCATTTCTGGCTGCCAAAAAGGAGGGCAAATGGGAGTGGGGATTTACCCCCATTTTTTGGCCGAAGAAAATGGCAGCATTCCAAGGTAGTCCCGAAAATGCTGCCATTTTCGGCGGCCAATCTTGGAAGGGTGGAGTGGTAGGTTGGGTTTTTTCTTTTTTTTTTAATTATTTTTAAATCTTTTTTTTTAAAAGGGTTAATTTCACATATTGTCCCCAACCTTTAGGGTTAGTATCAACTGGGTCATTAATATTTTTCTTCAACCTGCTGGGTCCTCAATATTGTATTAAATTGATGCCATTTCCAGCAGCAAGAAGGGGGCTGAACCCCATCCCACCAAATTTCTTTTATTTTTTATATTATTTTTTAAATATTTTAAAACCCTTTTGTTTTAATTTAAAAAAGATAAGAGTATATTGCTAATTAATCGAAAGTTAATGGAAAAATTGATGGTTTCGGTAAAAAAGAATCATTTGTGTGAATTAATGAAATGTTGAAAACCCAGCGGGGTTGAAAAAAAAGGTTAGGTACTCAGCAGAAACTAACTCTAAAGGTTAGGGACGATATGTCAAATTAATCCTAAAAAATTAAAAATTTAAAGGGTATAGAGGTTATTTTGTTGAAAAATTAGCGGAATAGTGAAAATAGGACCTATCTTGTAAATTTATGAAAGGTTAAGGACTTAAAAGGTCAAAAAAAGGTTAAGGATCCAATCGATTCTTAACTCAAAGGTTGAGGAAATTAACCAAAAAGGGACCGGAAAAATAGTGAGTTGCGTCTTCAACCACCGCCAACCCACAACTCCACCTGAAAACAAACTAGTCCGCAAAACTTTTAACTCCTTGCTCTTGCATGGGTATGGGCAGATAAGTACGTAAGCTATATGGTTTTTTTTGAAAATGGGTTTTCAAAGATATGTAAGTGAACTAGTTTTCGGAGTTTTTCTAAGAAATCAATGTTGCTTTGCACTAAGGAATCAAGTTTACCCCAAAAAATAAGAAATCATCCATGATTTTTTGTCTTTTTTAGACAATGTTGGTTCTTTAAATTAACCGACATTGGTTCTTTAGAAAAACTCCAAGTTTTCGGCTGTTTTAAAAAACTAAACTAAACAATTTAAAAAAATACAAAAGTGCACAAAGCCAAAAGGCTACACAACATTACAACCCATAACTGACAACTATCAATACAAGGGTGTGTTAGTTTTTCTTTTTACTAGTGCACACAACGTGCATTTGAACGTTATTTTTTAAATTTTTTTTGCAAGTACTGAATAAATGGTAGTTGTGAATTTGTCGAATCAATAAAAGTGTATAAAAACAAAATATGTCCGAAGAATAATAATGTAAAAATGTGATTTTCACATGTAACATACAACCAGCCATGAGGCTTTACATGTTGTGGAAGTTACACTCTAACATGATTGGTTGCCTGTCTTTGTACATTGTTGATTGCCATTGCGAAGCAAAAAAGAATAAGGAACTGTTTGCGAATAAATTTGGGAATTTGGCCGAAATCACCACCAATAATACTAAAATTGGCTTCATGACCTTTGACCAAAAAACCGATTTTAAACTTAAATTAAAATTATATAAAATATAAATTTACTAATATATCATTAACTATCTATGCCCCAATTCCCTAATTCAGTGTTTCTTCACTTTCACCCCAAATTCTTCACTATCTTTTTGGCGGCTCAATAGTCGCTGGTGCTTCTTTGAAATACGTCTTTGCAATTGAAATATGTTTGGGTTGAAAAACGATTACTTGCCCCAATTATGTGCTGCTTGTTTGTTGATGTCGGTAAATTGTCCTTTTAGGCCTGCTCGCAAATTTTTTTCTTCAAGTAGTTTTCGTGTTCAAGTAATTTCCTGGTACTCAGGTCGTGTTTAGGTGTTGTTTTTTGTTTGAGAAATTAATAAATATGATTTATGTGTTGTTGTGGTTTATGTGTTGGCTTGATGAGTCCTCCAATTATGCCAAGTTCATGCATATGCAAATAAGTTTAGTTTACAGGTTGTTAAGATACATGGTTCGTTCTTTTGTATGTTTCACGAATGTACAGTCATTTTGTTACTTGAACAATTCACGAATGTGGTAGTAATCTGTTCATTGTTTTGATGGATTTGATCCTCAAGATTTGATTCTCCATAGTTTAATTGAATGTCCTTAGAGATGGTAGAGATTACATATAGGTTCTACTTTTTAATCTTTCCAATTCATTTTGATGCGATTTGGTTGCTGATATTCTGAAATCTTGCAGAAGTAAAAGCTTGGGAATTCATTACTGAACTGTAAACATGGCTATGGCTTCTTCTGTAGTAAAAGTGGTTCTTGGCTAAATTGCTTTTGCCACATTCTGGGTGTTGGCGGTTTTCCCGCCCGTCCCATTCATGCCTATTGGGAGGACAGCGGGGTCTCTCCTAGGGGTGATGCTTATGGTCATTTTTCAAGTCGTGACACCAGATCAAGCATATGCAGCTATTGACCTTAAAAACTTGAGGTTTCATCTTAAAAAGTCAACGTGTTAAGAAGAATATCCCAAACGCTTATATATTGTTTTATATTTTTATATTTATTCGATGTGGGATTTATTCCTTTAACAAATATTTATAACTTTTACAAATTATGATATGTGCCTTTTGTTTAATTGCTTTGTTATATTATGTTCATATTTTAAAAATAATAACTGTCTATATTTTTTAAAAAAATAGATTTCATTAATTATTAATTTATTATGTGTAGAAAAAGGAATAGAAAATAAAAAAATAAGTTTGAACGGGGAATAAACAGTGATTATTGTTATTCTTGTCCAATCACGCCCCGACTCAAATTGGGACCGCGGGATGAAAATTTCTTGGTGGGTAGGAGACGAAGGGTGAGGTCCTAGCTCATACATGGTCAATGTCATTCTTGATATTTGAATTTAGTTCATCGTTTGTATTTGTTATTTTATTTTTTATTAATTTTAATTTAAATGAGATGGTCGGAAGCGAGTCAACGCATTGCATCTTCCCTGTCCCTAAAATCCAAATTAAAGCAACTTGTCCTAATCCGCCAACCGGTCCAACCCGTGGAGAAGGAAATTTCAGGCCACATTAAGTTCGGTCTCTTGCATGTTGACTAACTTGCAGTAGCGTGTTTGGCAGCCTGACAGTATTTTTCGCTCTCATTACTCATGACTGATTGTAAACTAATTTTTTTTTTTGAATCAATTTTTAAACAAATTGATTTATAAATCAGTTGTCAAGCACAATGTAAAATGAATTTTTTTATATGAAATAACATAATGTAAATATAATAATTAGTTTAACCAAATAGTGACGACTATTAATATGAGGATACAAAGAAGGATCGTCCTTAATCTTTGAGTTAAGAATTAATTGAGTCCCTAACCTTTTTTTAACCTCCTGGGTCTCCAACCTTTTATAAATTCACTCGATAGGTTCCTTTTGTCACTATTCTGTTAATTTTTCAACAAAATGACTGTTATACCTTTAATTTTTTACTTAAAAAAAAGGTTTAAAAAGATTAAAAAAAAACCAATCCACCACCCGACCCCACCCTACTCCTTACAAGATTGGCCGTCTCAAATGACAGCATTCTAGTAGGAGTTACTGCCATTTCCGGTAACAAATTGGGGGGTTGGGGGGATTACTCACCCCCTTTGCTGTCATGTCTGGTAGCACTTTGGCTATCGAAAACAGTGGCCAAAAAAGAGGATGGAAATGACAGCCATTTTAGGAAGCAAATAACGGAAGGGGGATTCACTCCTTTTTTTGGCTATCGGCAGCCAAAATGATGCCGTTTCTGCCGTTTCTGTCTGCCAAAAAGGAAGGCAAATGGGAGTGGGGATTCACCCCCATTTTTTTGCCGTCGAAAATGGCAGCATTCTGGGGTAGTCCCCAAAATGCTGCTATTTCCGGCGGCCAATCTTGGAAGGGTGGGGTGGTGGGTTGGGTTTTTTCTTTTTTTTTTTTAATCATTAATTTTAAATCTTTTTTTTTAAAGGGTTAATTTCACATATTGTCTACAACCTTTAGGGTTAGTATCAGTTGGGTCACCAACATTTTTTTCAACCTGTTGGGTCCTCAATATTTCATTAAATTGCTGCCGTCTCCGGTAGCAAGAAAGGGGTTGAACCCTCACACCCACCAAAATTTTTTTATTTTTTATATTATTTTTTAATATTTTAAAACCCTTTTGTTTTAATTTAAAAAAGTTAAGGGTATATTGGTAATTCAGTCTAGAGTTAACCTAAAATATTGACGGTTTCCGTAAAAATGACCATTTGTGTGAATTAATGAAAGATTAAGGACCTAGCGGGGTTGAAAAAAAGATTAGGTACTCAGCAGATACTAACCCCAAAGGTTGGGTACGATATGTCAAGTTAATCCTAAAAAATTAAAAAGTTATAGGGTATAGAGGTCATTTTATTGAAAAATTAGTGGCATAGTAAAAAATGGACCTACCTTGCGAATTTATAAAAGGTTGGGGACCTAGAAGGTCAAAAAAAGTTAAGGACCCAGTCGATTCTTAACTCAAAAGTTGAGAATGATTTGTAAAATTAACCAAAAACGGAACGGAAAAATAATGAGTTGCATCTTCGACCACCGCCAACCCACTACCCCACCTGATAAAAAACTAGTCTAAAAAACTTTTAACTCCTTGCTCTTGCATGGGTATGGGCAGATAAGTATGTAAGCTATATGGTTATTTTTGAAAATGGGTTTTCAAAGATATGTAAGTGAACTAGTTTTCGGAGTTTTTCTAAAAAATCAATGTTGGTTCGTACTAAGGAATCAAGTTTACCTCAAAAAGTAAGAAATCACCCATGATTTTTTGTCTTTTTTAGACAATGTTGGTTCTTTAAATTAACCAACATTGGTTCTTTAGAAAAACTCCAAGTTTTTGGTGCATTAAAAAACTAAACTAAACAATTTAAAAAATACATAAGTACACAAAGCCAAAAGGCTTCACAACATTACAACCCATAACTGACAACTATTAATACGAGGGTGAGTTAGTTTTTCTTTTTACTAATTGCGCACACAACGTGCATTTGAACGTTATTTTGTAAATTTTTTACAAGTACTGAATAAATGGTAGTTGTGAATTTGTCGAATCAATAAAAATATTGTTGTGTATAAAAACAAAATACGTCCGAAGAATAATAATGTAAAAATGTGATTTTCACATGCAACATACAACCGGCCATGAGGAAAGACATGTTGTGGAGGTTACACTCTAACATGATTTGTTGCTTGTCTTTGTACATTGTTGATTGCCATTGCAAAGCAAAAACAAATAGGGAACTATTTGCGAATAAATTTGGGAATTTGGCCCAAATCACCCCCAATAATACTAAAATTGGCTCCATGACCTTTGACCAAAAAACCTATTTTAAACTTAAATTAAAATTAATATAAAATATAAATTTACTAATATATCATCTACTATCTATGCCCCAATTCCCTAATTCAGTGTTTCTTCACTTTCACTCCAAATTCTTCACCATCTTCTTTGCAGCTCAACAGTCGCTGGTGCTTCTTTGAAATACTTCTTTGCAATTGAAATATGTTTGGGTTGAACAACGATTACTTGCCCAAATTTTGTGTTGCTTGCTTGCTGATGTTGGTAAATTGTACTTTTAGGCCTGCTTGCGATTTTTTCTTCAAGTAATTTTCGTGTTCAAGTAATTTCCTGGTAATCAGGTCGTGTTTAGGTGTTGTTTTTTGTTTGAGAAACCAATAAATATGGTTTATGTGTTGTTGTGGTTTATGTGTTGGCTTGATGAGTCCTCCAATTATGCCAAGTTCATGCATATGCAAATAGGTTTAGTTTACAGGTTGTTAAAATACATGTTTCGTTCTTTTGTATGTTTCATGAATGTACAGTCGTTTTGTTACTTGAATAATTCGAGGTGTTTGCTAACCCCTAGATTCTTTGAAATAGATGAATGGGACACAATGAAAGAAAATTTTTTGGAGCAAATATGTGATTTTCTAGTGAACAAAGGGTAATGATACATGGTTCGTTCTTTATACACATCACGATTCATCAATCATAATACTCATGATTTAAAAAATGTTTTAAACTTAAATTAAAATTAAATATAAAATTCAAAATTACTAGTATATCCTCAACAATCTATACCACAATTCATTGTTTTAGGAATATCTTGGTTTACAGGTTGTAACGATACATGTTTCGTTATTTCATATGTTTCATGACTCAATAGTAGTTTTGCTTCTTTAAAATTGGAGGTGTTTCTTGACCCTTAGATTCTTTAAAATAGTTGAAATGGATACAACGAAAGAAAAATTTTCTGAGCAAATATGTGATTTTCTAGTGAACAAGTGGTCACGATATATGATTCATTCTTTATATACATTATGATTCATCAGTCCTTATACTCATTTAAAACCTATTTTAAATTTAAATAAAAATTAATGTAAAATGCAAATTTACTATATATCCTCAACCATTTATACCACAATTCATTATTTTAGGAATATTTTGGTTTACGGCTTGTAACGATGCATGCTTCATTATTTCGTATGTGTCATGACTCAATAGTCATTTTGCTCCTTAAAAATTAGAGATGTTTGCTAACCCTTAGACGCTTTAAAGTAGTTGAAATGGACACAATGAAAGAAAAATTTTCGGAGCAAATCTATGATTTAGTGAACATGGGGTAATGATACATGGTTCGTTATTTATATAAATCACGATTCAATAGTCGTTATGCTCATTTAAAACCTGGAGGTAGGACTGGGCATTTTAACCGCAAAAACAACCCGACCGCTATGATCGAACCGAGCTGAACCGAACCCGCACCACCGGTTTGCCATTTATGTCAACCAGTTCGATTGGTCTACAAGCCAATAATAAGCGGTTCGGTTCGATTGCTGGGTTGAGGCTGTGAACGGTCAGAAACCGAACCAAACCGGTTTTTTGCTAAAACTGAATGGATTTGACCAAAGTGAGCCGAGTAACCTTGCTTTTTTTGCAAAACTTTTTTGTCGAAAATTTGATTTTTGATCTTACAAGAGTCACGGACTGTTAGAACTTAGAAGAAGTGCTCATGTGATAGGAAAGTAGCTGAGATGCATTAATGATGACTTTTGACCTTTGGCTTTGCCTTTTATATATTGAGAAGACAAATCAAAGAAATTGCCTGGCTTTATATTTCTTTTATTCATTGGGAACACAAACCAGGTTCTATTTCCCAATTTTCTTCAAGAAGTCTCTTCTTCTATTTGTAAAATTCTACAGAAGGCCCTTTACCTTTCTTTTACTTATTACAGCTACAGATCCACAAAGGAGAAATTGATGTCTTCATCCTTCATCTCATTGCCAGCTTTGTGTGTATGGGTACAAAGGAGAACTTGGCGCTTGATTCGTTTTTGAGGTAGCTTTTTTTTTCTTGTTCATTTTTTGAACAAGTTTCTGGCATTGATTTTAAACCAATAGAAAAAATCCTTGAGGAAGAAAAAAATGATCAGAAAACCGAGCCAGCCAAATCAATGTCGGTCCAGTTCGTTTTGGTTGTCGGAAATTTGGCGGGCAGTTTCGGTTGCCGAAAAACTGAAGCCAACAGCGTCGGTTTGGTGTTGGGTTGGCCGGAAACTCGAACTGACCTGACTGACGCCTACCCCTACCTAGAGGTGTTAACATTCTTTCAAGTACTTTAAAATTTGTGAAATACACATAATGACTTAAAAAGATAACTTCACAATTTGTGATTTATAGTTGATAAAGATTTACGGTACTTGTTTCGTTATACTTGTATGCATCACAATTATTCATTCGGTATATAAGTTTAACCACACAAGCATTAACGAACCTCCAACTTTATAATGAGTAAAGTATACCTTACACTGTGGTGACTCAAGTTGAACTGAGTAATGGAATAATGGTTCTCATATCTTTAAACAATCACGAATGCCCAAAATAGTACATCTATGCGGTTGTGTATCTCTCAAAACACTTGCAACAAATCACGAACATGTCATGCACTGTTATCTACATCGCTACGTAGAGAAAATAAACTAATTTGGCGTACACAGTGGCAGAGCTAGGAAGAAAATCTAGTGGAGGCCAATGGGAAAGTGAGAACCCTTTTAACCAGTGGTATGCAATTTCTTTTATTTTTTTCTTTCACAGAACAAAACTTAAAAAATAGAAGAATAATGATACTTTTTTATATATAATGAAACAATTATCTCACGCACATAAACATAAAACATCATACAATAACCTCAAACAAAAATAACTTTGAAAGTTTTTATAGTTTGAATTCCAATAAAAAAAAATTTTAGTTTATTTATTTAATGATTTAAACCCATTAAAACTTTGTATAAGGGTATAGGTTAGACACATTTAAATTTTTATTTAAATTTTTTGTCTTTAACCAACAATAAAGCAAATGAACTAATTATGGTTTGTCTCAAAATTTTCTTTGATTTTCTTATTTGCAATCGACTATATTCATGGAAAAGGGCTAAAAGGACGAAAACGAATACTCAAACCTCACATACACAACAAAAAAATATAAAAAGAAAAAAATTCAAGGGCAAGGACCCCATTGGCCCCAAGATGGCTCCGCCACTGGATGTACAGAACGGTTTAAAAGGTGACAAGTAAGCAAAACGATACTTGATCAAGATGAATGACAATTTCTCGTGGTCCGTTAAAACAATTGCGACAACATACACGCCTTAGTGTTTTGTTAAGAATATTACCTTTTATAGAGAGATAAGATAATCTGAAACCTTGAGTCGCCTAAACAATTACAAATTGGTGAAACAACACTTTCGAAATGAACGACTATATAGTTGTGCATCTATTAAAATGCTTGCAGCAAATCATGAATGATGCATGCACCTTTATACTCATTGCTACATAGAGAAAATAAGTTAGTATGATGTAGATAATGGTTTAGAAGGTGAGGAATATGCAAGACGATACTTGATTAGCATGAACGACATTTGTATCGTGATGTGTTAAAAGGATAATTTAATATTTTGATTGGCCTAAACAATTACAAATCCACGAAAATGATACTTTTTAAGAATGAACGAATATCTATTCATGTTATCATTGGAGTGTGTTCGGACAACCTATTTCTTTTTAATCAGTGCAATACACATTCTGTATGAAGAATTTTCCAGTGCAACTTGTGATTTTGAGTGAACAAGCAATAATGATATATGTTTCGTTGTTGTTATCTGTCACGACTGTTAATCATTATGCATTTTTGACCATTCGAGTGTGTCTGAACCTCCTTCAAATGCTTGCACTGACTTGCAAACTTACCATGCATTTTTACATATATATTACTATATAAAGTAAAAAGGTAATTTGATATTTTTTAATGTCTTAAACAATAATGAATGCCCATAATGATATTGCTAAGAAGGAACGACTATTTAGTTGTCATCCCTTAAAAGGCTTGCAATGGCTTACAAACTTTATATGTATCGTTACACATAATACTATATAGAGTAAAGAGGCAATTTGATGTTTTGAATAGCTTAAGTAATCACAAATACCCAAAATAATATTTATTAGGAAGAAATGATTATTTAGTTGCGATCATGTTAAACAATTGCAATGACTTAAAGACTTAACATGTATCGTTACACATATTACTATATAGATTAAAAAGGTAAGTTAATTTTTTGAATGACTTAGACAATCATAAATGTCCAAAACGATACTTGCTAAGTAGGAATGACTATTTATTTGTGATCTCTTAAAACGCTTGGATTGGCTTGCAAATTTAACATACACTTTTACACATATTACTATATAGAGTAAAAAGGTAATTTGACATTTTGAATGACTTAAACAATAACAAATGCCCAAAACAATAGTTGTTAAGAAGGAACGACTATATAGTTGTGATCCGTTAAAAGGCTTGCAATGATTTGTAAACTTAACATGCATCTTTATAAATATTACTATAGAGAGTAAAAAGGTAATTTCATATTTTGAATGACTTAAACAATCACGAATGTCCAAACCGATATTTGTTTAGTAAGAACAACTATCTAATCATGATCCTTTAAAATCCTTTTATCAGTTTGCAAATTTAACATGCATCTAAACAGGTAATTTGATATTTTGAATGACTTAAACAATCACGGGTCTCTAAAATGATACTTGATAAGAATGAAAAACTATTTAGTTGTGATCACTTAAAATGCTTGCATTGACTTGCAAATTTAACGTGCATTGTATCCACACCATTTTCCATAGCATCCGTGACTGTAAATGAACAAAAAATTTACAAGTTTCACTTTATTCAACCACAGATACCCAAAATATGTGACATTTTAAGTGATAATTAAACACACAATATTATAATGATGAAGGATAGTCGAAAAACAGATACCGAATGTAGTATCTTTATGTATAGCACATAACAAATGTGCAGTCGTTATGCTAAATATAAAATGATTTCCGTATGCATTCATAGGAAAATAGAAATAATGTAAATCAAAACGACTATGAAACAAAAACATCAAGAAAACCTACTTAAGAACTCATTTATTCACATCTTTTCATTTTTCTTATGGAGCACTAAAATTCCTAAAAGAATTGCATAATGGGGTCATTTGTTGAGGTATTCGTCTTCAATTACCTATAAAAACAAGAACACTGTAGTCAAGAATATGATTTTGAGGTTTTTTTAAAGCCAAAGAGAAGAAATAATGGCAGTTGAGGAACTCGATTTGGATGAAAAGCAACGATGGGTATAAAGAAGAGGCAATAAAATCAAAAATAAGTTTGAGGGGGCAATATGGTATTTTTCAATGTAGGGAAATTTTAGACAATTGTAATATCTCTTTTTTTGTTATGGGTAATTATATTTTCACTGCAAATTTTTGTTCCCACACCACATTATAAGTACACCATATTTAATTGATACTTTTAATAAGTGCACCACTATCAATTTACATATATGCCCGTAAAATTAATTATTCACAATTGATATGAAATCAGGTCAAAATTTATGGATTTATTTTAAAGATATTTTCGAACTGCGTGCATTTTCCTCTACACATTAATATTCTGAACTCGAAACATATACAAATTTGGATCTTAAATCGAAGATCTCGACGTAAGTGTTAACACGAGCTAATTTATGAGATCAATCTGCATATGTATGTCCATATAAAAACATAAAAAATTATCTTTCAAACCCTTTTTTTAAATAAACTATCTCTCAAACTTAAGTTAATAGAATCCTAAACCATTTAACTTCCAAAATTAGATCTATTTTATCTATTTGTTTTACCTTTGAAATTAAAACTAATTAATAAATGTTCCAACATTTCCGATCAGTTAATTAAACTTTTATAGATTTTCAAAAAATTCTAAATGCAATGAATTTAGTCCCACAAAAACTAACATTTCATTTTAAAATTGGAACGAAATTTATTTGTTTATTTTTTATTTTAATCATACATTTTTAATATTATTAATCACAATATAAAAATACTTATAACAAATTTGTTAGTAATTTTAAAAGTATTTGCTTTTCATAAAGAAATTATATAGTAGGCGATATTGATTCTTCAATTTTGTTAGGTTATTACTACATACGACACTTATCAATATATAAAAATCAAATAAAACTCGAAAAGAAAAATGAAAAAAACTAATTTTATTATTCTATAAATTTGCTCACAAAAATTAAGGTAGTAAGATCAAAAATAAAAGTTTAAAATTTTAGAAAAACATTTGAAAACATTCGTCGTGAAACCACCACAAAGGGATGATATACTAAACTTGAATTGTTTAAAAAATATATAAATTTTAAAAGATAAAATTGTGAAATCATAATTGTACATAAAAATTGCACTAAGAAATTATTTAAATAAGAAATTAAAAAAAATAATTATTAAAAAGAAATAAAATTAAGATAATTATGATTGTGGTGTGAGAAGAAAAATAAAATACTTTTTTAAAAGTAAAAACAAAAATAGGTTTTAAAGAAGGTTATTGATGTAATTTCATTTAAAGATATTCAAGAGAGTAAAAAAATATGGTGTGAAGATAAATAATTGTGGTAGAAATATAATTTCTCTTTTGTTATTTATATGATAAGTTCACTTAGCCTTAAATTATTAAAGGAGGGTTATTTAAATAACTTTGGCTTTTGACATGGTCATTTAAATAAACCCGCCAATCAATTTGAATGGGTATCTTATCATCATTTGACGGGAAACCTCGATTTACTATTGATTCCCAATTTCCCATTGATTGCATATTGGTTCATGGCCGACACGTTGATAATCAATTGCAAATTCTTAAAATAATTTACGAAGCATTGTAAAATATATTAGATGAATACACTTTTTTGTACAGAATCAACGTCAAAAATGGACTAGAATCAACATATCATCCTGTTGACACAAAACAATTTTGAAATGAAGAAGATACTGAATTAAACTCTAAGGAATATTTGCACAACAATTTAAAGAGAACTCAAACGTAGGAAACAGAACTGACTTTATTCAACTGTAACGGGATATTTAAATACAAATCCAGACTCAAAAGATTTCAGAAAAATTAAGAATCAATAACCCATAGCTCAACTACTCCTAATACCAGAAAAAAGGACTCTAACTAATTCAAATACTAACCACGTAACACAAACTAACAATTTTGCATTAATAACTAAATTAACCTGTAACACATACATGACAAATATAAAGATTGTTGAAAGCTAAACAAAAAATTTATTGTACAACAGAGCTTAAGTTCTTGTTGGAGCCTCACAATTACGGTATGTTTTTATGTCTTTTTTAATACGTAAGTTTTCTTTCGAGAATCTAATTTTGAGTTTTTTTAATGTTCCATATGATTAGTAGGTAGCACATTTTGGTGCGTCAAACTCTTGAGTTGTACTTTATTAAGTAGAACAAATTTGTAATTACCATATCGAGTAAAGGAAATAAAGAAATTAATTTGTCAATGTGTCTTCACCTCTCTATCTATTAAAATATAAGTTTCAAAACATCAAACATTTTTTGGTCTTTAAAATATGATTCTCTTGAACTTTTTCGAGCTAATGTCACTCAAATGGACCATATATTCCTCATATGCCGAAAACTCCCTTATAAGTTAGAGCATCTCCAATGGGTAGGAATGGTAATTTTGAACCCAACACCCGATACCCGCCCTGAATGGGAATAGTAATACGTGCCCCACTAAGTATTGGGTTGGGTAGAGGGTCTAGAATCTCTCCCTGAATTCTTATCAGGTCGGGGACGGGTTGTGGATGCCCCGAACCTAATACCTGATAAGAATTTTTTTTAATTATAAACAGAAAATCAATATATATATATATATATAAGCACTTAAGTTGCCTTCTAAATTTTCCCGCCCATTTCAGTATTATAACTGTCGTGGTCAGTCTTTTACTGTACCTTTTGTGATGTGACCGCACTGTCTCGTGTCAAAGCCCATTTGATTTTTGGGCTAATTGCACTTTTTTCCTAGCCCAAAATTAATTATATTGTATAGGAAAAAGCTTTTAACTGCAATTGGGCTGAAAATCAATAGTTAGGCCAACAAAAATTATGTTACATGCATTCCAACTTCCACTTTTATATAGACTCAGCCAAATAATTTTATTTTCTTAATCCGATGTGGGATTTCATCCTTCTTAAATCGTATATCTTCCATTTTAATTTTATAAAGTACACCCTCAACTGTTGTTTGCTATCAACTCGAATTGGGATACAATTCAATTCTCTTTGGAAATTGTATTTCTAACATCCACTTTTATAACACTTAATCTTTTTCTATTTTATTATGTAATCAATGTGGGAATATGTACATCATAATATGCACATATTATTATATATATCTGTTTTAAAAGGACACTCATTTTAGATTTGTGTTTATTAATTATTACATGGATATATTTTTATTAGACAACATTATATTCTTAATCTGATATGGGATTTCATCTGCCTTAAATCACATATCTTTCATTTTAATTTTATAAAGTACACCCTCAGCCGTTGTTTGCTATCAACCCGATGTGGGACAAAATTTAATTCTCTTTGAAAATTGCATTTCTAATATCCACTTTTGTAACACTCAACTTTTTTCTATTTTGTTATATAATCTGATGTGGGAATCTGTACATCATAATATGCACATATTATTATATATATTTGTTTTAAAAGGACATTCATATTAGATTTGTGTTTATTAGTTATTACATAGATATCTCATCATTAAACAATTTATAAAATTTTCAACCACACCTTTAAAGAAAAAATAAAAAAAAATAAATCTGACGGCCCTGAGAAAAATTCCTGGCTCCTCCACTGCTTTTTCCCCCAATTTTCACTGCAAATTCCCTTCTCTTTCTTCCCATCTTTCCCTTTCGAGTGCCTGATGATTCTTATTTCCTAATCTACTGTTCTAATTGTTAATTCTCTCCGTACTTTTGATTATTTCCTGATCCACTATTCTAAAATCTCTACCATACAAATTTTAATTTCCTGAATCAACGCTAAAATCTCTATGATAATGCATCTTAATTTCCTAAATCAATGCTAAAATCTTGGCAATTTATTTTCTTTGATAATGCGGAGTTCATATGGACTTGGGCTATTGATTTCAAGGTTCAATTGGTTGAAAATTTGGTCTAGAGGCTGCGGTATATTTAAGAATTTGGTCTAAATACTTAAAGTAAATTTAAGAAGATATTAGACAGTAGAAGAATACGGAAATGGTGAAAAAATTAGTTGGATTATCCGTTTTTTAAAAATTCAGTCGTTTGAATTAAAACTTTCAATAAATCTCTCAACTATTTATTTTTCTGAATTATCTTTACTATATAAATTCAATATATGACACAATCTCTCTTATTTATAGTGTAGATTTATTAGTTCATAAGAAATTTTAGATCTTACTATGTATGGATATTATATTGTCATTGCCTTAGTTGACTAATACAAACTAAGGTATGTTATTTTTATCTATCTCGAGTAGGAGTCGTACTCTTTACTTCAAATATTTTTCCTAGGCACATGCATTCTTTATTTATGGATTCTTTATATGGGTTTGACACTTTTATTTTAACAAAGGACATGAATATGCCTACTCCAATTTCTGTTATATAAATCTTATCTAATATTATTGTTGTTTCAAGTTTCAATGGATATAGTCATTCTTGGCTAGCGGAAGTTTTCATGTTTGACTCCTATAGTGGCAGTCATGCTGCACAGGTGAGGATTGAAGTCCTGTCTTTTTTACTCTTAAATTATATAAAAAAATTTTGATGTAATATCTTATATCCATTTTTTGTACTGCTTTGAAAGCATATGTTTGAGAGTTTCAAAGTTTTCTTCATTTCTTCCTTAGAATTTGATGTTATTAAATGATGATCAAGTGTTGTTGGCTAATTTTTATATTTTATGCAATTATGGCATGGTAGAAAATAAAATAAGAAAAACTTATAAGGAAGTACTAGAGGTTTTTAAGTATGATTGATGGTGTTTCACAATCAAAGTTTTAATCTTTTGAAAGCTAAATCACTTATTTATTATTATTATTATTATTATTATTATTATTATTATTATTATTGCTTCCTTATCTTTTATAAGGAGATATGAACAGGGAATTCATTTAAGTTCTCAGAGATCGGAAGAGCGTCGTGTAGTTAGAGAATACAAGATTTGGATACAACTGGCTTGAGAGCCACGTGTCAAACTGAATTTCTTACCATTAGAGCATAGTATTTAAGCTTTTGCACTTAGTTTTGAATGATATGGCCTTCAATGAAGAATAATAATGAGGATTTATTACCCAAAATCTAGAGCTTTAATTTATTTTGAAGGATCAAAAAAAGATTCACTTTTAAATTGGGTTCTTATTGAAATTTGGATCCAACTAATGTGTCGGTAGCTTTTTAAAATATCTACTGAAATCTTTGTTATTTTTGAATAAATTTCTTATTTTTGCCTTCATTACCTCTTTTTTCGTAATCATATAATGTATAGAATCGATTTTGCTAGCTATATATATTTTGAGTTTTTTTAGCGAGCGGTATGGAAATATTTTATAGACATCGTAAATATTATTTGTATATAGGTTGTTGGTATCATTATAGGCCTAATTAGAACATGTTTGTTAGGTTCACATATATGATAAAAGCTGTATTTATAAATTGGCCCAAATTATTATATTACTATGTCAAAAAAATATTAAAAAGAAAAATGAAAGATAAAACGACTTGGTGCTAAATATTTTAGTTTAATCCCTCGAGAAAAATTGGGGAATTACAAATGCATCCTAACAATATTAGCTTTTGTTAATTTCCTCTCATATTTAGCAAGCAATTAACCCACTTAATCTATATATCTAAACAAAGAGTAGTTTAAACAAGTTTTTCCGCCCAAATTGTTGACATCATGGTTGATGTCATATTTTGTTTTGTTTTTATTATTTTATTCTTTGTATTTTAAAATGGCTAATTTGCTTAATTTAACCTTGAATTTAATCCTGACCTTTTAAAATTGACAATTTTAATCTCAAATCTCATATTTTTTCTAATGTAAGCTAACTTTTTTTTTACTTAAAAAGACAACAATATCCTCCAATTCTTCTACCAAATCGCTGATGTCATGGTCGCTCTTCCGATCTTTTTTTTATTTTTTATTTTTTTATTTTAAAATGGCTAATTTGCGCAATTTAACATTTTAAACTTAACAATTTTAATCTCAAATCTCATATTTTTTTATGTGACTTAACTTATTTACTTAAAAAGACAATAATACTCTCCAATTCTCTGACCAAATCCTTGACGTCATAATTGATGTCATATTTTGGTTTTTTATTTTAAAATGGCTAATTTGAACAATTTAACCCTGAATTTAATCCTAACATTTTGAATTTTACAATTTCAATCTCAAATCTCACATTTTTTATGTGATCTAACTTTTTTTTACTTAAAAAGATAATAATATCTTCCAATCTATATCTATATTATATTATATTATATTATATTAATCTAAATCAGGTGTAGTTTCTACCATATTTCCAAACATTTGACAAGTGCTGTAAGATAACTGATGACGTCATGTTTTGCCTATTTTCCTATGTGTTCCCCTACTATGGAATTTAAAATTCTATTTCTCAAGGAAACTCATAAAAATGCATGTAATTATGTCTTTTTTACAAGGAGAAGGCCTCGCCGAAACATTATCAACAGTGGTTGATAGAGTTAAACACTTGACAAGTTTGTACTTGCACTATAACTTTTGAGGGCTATTGTGAACTTGATTTGCCTCAATGATCTTTACTTGAATTTGATACTTTTCGTAAAAACAAATGCAATCAAACATGCTGTAAGTTTATGAAAAATGTATATAATGAGAAATATTAGGTGTGACTTATATATTTTTTTGCAATGAGAATGGCTCACCGAAACGTTGTCAACAGTGGTTAGTAGAGTTAAACACTTGGCGAGTTTGTACTTACACTATAACTTTAAAAGGCTATTGTGAACTTAGTTCGCCTCAATCATTTTTACTTGAAATCAATAACTTTCGTAAGGAGGTTTTGGCATCATTCTCATTTGAAACACGCAATGCTTACATGGTTATTTTATTCCCCTTCTCTTAAAATTTTTTAATGTTTTAGCATAATGAGTAGGAAATTGAAAACATAAAAAGTTTATGCATTAAGATTTGTTTGTCAAAAAATCGATTTCTAGATCGGAAGAGCGCAAAAGTATTTATTATTCTTTCAGACCAGTTCCCTTTTTCATAAGTTTGAGTTTCAAAATCATATAAGATGAAAATTTCTTAAATTTAAAGATATTCAAAATGTATCTATATATGTCTAAATCAAGAGTACTCTAAACAAGTTTTCCTGCTTAAATCTCTGACATCATGGTTGATGTCATATTTTTTTTATTATTTTATTCTGTATATTTTAAAATGGCTAATTTGCTTAATTTAACCCTAAATTTAATCCTGACATTTTAAACTTGACAATTTCAATCTCAAATCTCATATTTTTCTTACGTAACTTAACTTTTTTACTTAAAAAGACAATAATACACTCCAAATCTCCCACCAAATAACTGATGTCATAGTTGATATCATATTTTATTTTTTTATTATTTTATTCTTTTTTATTTTTAATGGCTAATTTGTGTAATTTAACCTTTTAAACTTAACAATTTCAATTTAAAATATCACATTTTTACGTGACCTAATTTTTTTACTTAAAAAAACAATAATACCCTCTAATTCTCTGACCAAATTGGTAACGTCATGGTTGATGTCATATTTTATTTTTTTATTTTAAAATGGCTAATTTGAAAAATTTAACCATGAATTTAATCCTAACATTTTAAACTTTACAATTTAAATCTCAAATCTCGCATTTTTTACGTGATCTAACTTTTTTTTACTTAAAAAGATAATAATATCCTCCAATCTATATCTATATTTTATTATATTAATCTAAATCAAGTGTAGTTTCTATCATATTTCCCACATTTTATTGGTGCTATAAGATAACTGATGACATCATGTTTTGCCTATTTTCTCATGTGTCCCCTACCATGGAATTTAAAATTCTATTTCCTAAAGAAACTCATAAAGATTGAATTTTTCCCATGAATTTAATATTTTTCATGAAAATCAAATGCAACAAAACACGCTGTAAGTTTATGAGAAATGCATGTAATGAGAAACGTTAGGTGGCTTATATCTTTTTTGCAAGGAGAAGGGCTTGCTGAATCGTTATCAACGGTGGTTGGTAGAGTTAAACATTTAGCAAGTTTGTACTTGTACTATAACTTTAGAGGGCTACTGTGAACTTGATTATCCTCAATGATCTTTACTTGAATTTGATACTTTTCATAAAAACAAATGCAATCAAACATGCTGTAAGTTTATGAAAAATGCATGTAATGAGAAACATTAGGTGGCTTATATCTTTTTTGCAAGAAAAATGGCTTGCCGAAACGTTGTCGATAGTAGTTGGTAGAGTTAAACACTTGACAAGTTTGTACCTACATTACAACTTTAAAAGGCTATTGTGCTATTAGTTCGCCTCAATCATCTTTACTTGAATATCAATAACTTTTTTAGGAAGGTTTTGACATCATTCTCATTGGAAACACGCAAAGCTTACATAGTTAGTTGTTTTTTTCCTTCTCTTAAAAATTAAAAGCATAATGAGTAGGAAATTGGAAAATTAAAAAGTTTCTTCCGATCTCATTTAGATTTATTTGGAAACATAAGTATTTGTTCTTCTTTCTGACCGCTTCCTTTTTTTATAAGTTTGAGTTTTAAAATCATATAAGATGAAAATTTCTGAAATTTCAAAGATATTCAAAATGCAAAAAGAGTTAATTCAAAGTTCAAGTATGAGGTTTGATTAAATACAATATTGAGATGAGGTACTATGTTTAATAAATAAGGACATATACCCATGCTATGTAAGTTGATTTGGTCCATTGAATATAGTAAAAGATTTCAATTAATGAGTTTATTAGTCTAATTGTTTATGTTGATTTACATTCCTATTTTTATATTTTCAATTAATGTAGAAATATTTTTCATTTATTTTTTAAATTCCTATTGTTATATTTTTTAGCATTATTCTTTCAGTGCATTGTACGAGTGCTATACTAGTAATAATAAAAATCAAAGGTAGTCTAGACCTTGATTTTTCGCCTATAATCGCTGATGTCGTTATGACATCAGCCTAAGTTTTTTTAAGGGTGTTTTTGTAATTTCGCTTTTCAAGACAATTGACTTTTCTGCAATTTAGCTTGTGAAGATATTTTCACTTCCATCTTGCTTGCGTGAAAACTTAATTTGCGATAGCCACTGGAAGATCTGGCAGCGGCTGACCCCAAATCAACCACAGCTCCGGTGGATGATGCTTCTTTTGTCTTCTCTGTCCATCGCCGCTGCTGCCACTGGGGCGAGAATAGAAGACCCGGCAGCGGCTGAGCCCAACTCTCAAGCAGACCCCGTCGCAGCTGCCTCTGGGGTGACAACACCGCTTCCGGCAGCGGCTGACTCCAAAGGAACCACAGCTTCAGCATTTGTTGCTCCTTTTTCATTCTCCGAATGTTACCGACGCCCCTGGGCCGGCAACAAAATATCCGTTATTGGCAAAGCCCAAAGCAACTGGTGTTCTAGTGTTTGTTGCTCCTTTTTGACTCTCCGCCAGTTTCTTTGGGATAAATGCTAATTTTGGCCAACAACGCGGTAAGAAATATGATGGGACAAATCCATTGTTGAGAATTCTTGTGCAATTTGTATCAATATAAGCAGTGGACTTTGGTGATTTCTTAGCATTTTTTATTTTTAATTCTTTGGCTACAGCAAAATAGAATTCTGACGTCTTGAATCTTAGTTCTTGAAAGATCTGAATTCCCTCTTTGTTTTAGATTATGCGTTTCTATTGAAGTTGGGGGCTCCCCATATGTTGTTTTGTTTGTTGATGCTCATCAAACATTTCTGCGGCCTCTGGAGATTATTTGATAAATCATTTTCCCCTCATTGCTAGTTGTTGAAGTACCTGAGGAATTTTTTTTGGTGGGCATGTTTATGAATTCATGAATGATATATTTTATTTATATATTCTAATGATTGAAAATTTAATGTGGAAGTTTGGTACACGTGTTTGGTAACAATTTAAATCACACCTCGATTTATCCACTAATTTAAATTTTAACTTTTAGACACATGATAACATTATATTTAATCACATATTTGATGTGATATGATGTGGTGTGAACTTTCACATCATTTTAATCATTATCTCCATATGAGACAATTACATCTTAATACCTATATAAAATTTAAATTTTAAATCCATTTAAAAACCTACCTATTTTTAAATCCTTTGGTAAAAGTACGTACAATAAACTTGACTATTGATTTTTCATTTTTTCTACCTTTTGTTGTTCATTCTAATGGCCCAACATCAACTGAGTTTGAAGCTTTTTCTTTCTTTTCCTCTCACATTCCGTGGAAGTTTTCTGGCTCTTCGGTGTAAAGCAACAGATGATTTTTTATACTAATATTTTTCAAACAAGGATCTTTTTTAATAGAAAATCATCAATTTTTTGTTATAGATATGCTGCAAGAATCTTGGTGGTAGATGAATTGGGAGGTAACGATGGCAGCTTTATTAAG